>OY821521.1:116653603-116876284 GCA_963682025.1 Cordilura impudica | reverse complement strand
AATAATAATAATAATAATAATAATAATAATAATAATAATAATAATAATAATAATAATAATAATAATAATAATAATAATAATAATAATAATAATAATAATAATAATAATAATAATAATAATAATAATAATAATAATAATAATAATAATAATAATAATAATAATAATAATAATAATAATAATAATAATAATAATAATAATAATAATAATAATAATAATAATAATAATAATAATAATAATAATAATAATAATAATAATAATAATAATAATAATAATAATAATAATAATAATAATAATAATAATAATAATAATAATAATAATAATAATAATAATAATAATAATAATAATAATAATAATAATAATAATAATAATAATAATAATAATAATAATAATAATAATAATAATAATAATAATAATAATAATAATAATAATAATAATAATAATAATAATAATAATAATAATAATAATAATAATAATAATAATAATAATAATAATAATAATAATAATAATAATAATAATAATAATAATAATAATAATAATAATAATAATAATAATAATAATAATAATAATAATAATAATAATAATAATAATAATAATAATAATAATAATAATAATAATAATAATAATAATAATAATAATAATAATAATAATAATAATAATAATAATAATAATAATAATAATAATAATAATAATAATAATAATAATAATAATAATAATAATAATAATAATAATAATAATAATAATAATAATAATAATAATAATAATAATAATAATAATAATAATAATAATAATAATAATAATAATAATAATAATAATAATAATAATAATAATAATAATAATAATAATAATAATAATAATAATAATAATAATAATAATAATAATAATAATAATAATAATAATAATAATAATAATAATAATAATAATAATAATAATAATAATAATAATAATAATAATAATAATAATAATAATAATAATAATAATAATAATAATAATAATAATAATAATAATAATAATAATAATAATAATAATAATAATAATAATAATAATAATAATAATAATAATAATAATAATAATAATAATAATAATAATAATAATAATAATAATAATAATAATAATAATAATAATAATAATAATAATAATAATAATAATAATAATAATAATAATAATAATAATAATAATAATAATAATAATAATAATAATAATAATAATAATAATAATAATAATAATAATAATAATAATAATAATAATAATAATAATAATAATAATAATAATAATAATAATAATAATAATAATAATAATAATAATAATAATAATAATAATAATAATAATAATAATAATAATAATAATAATAATAATAATAATAATAATAATAATAATAATAATAATAATAATAATAATAATAATAATAATAATAATAATAATAATAATAATAATAATAATAATAATAATAATAATAATAATAATAATAATAATAATAATAATAATAATAATAATAATAATAATAATAATAATAATAATAATAATAATAATAATAATAATAATAATAATAATAATAATAATAATAATAATAATAATAATAATAATAATAATAATAATAATAATAATAATAATAATAATAATAATAATAATAATAATAATAATAATAATAATAATAATAATAATAATAATAATAATAATAATAATAATAATAATAATAATAATAATAATAATAATAATAATAATAATAATAATAATAATAATAATAATAATAATAATAATAATAATAATAATAATAATAATAATAATAATAATAATAATAATAATAATAATAATAATAATAATAATAATAATAATAATAATAATAATAATAATAATAATAATAATAATAATAATAATAATAATAATAATAATAATAATAATAATAATAATAATAATAATAATAATAATAATAATAATAATAATAATAATAATAATAATAATAATAATAATAATAATAATAATAATAATAATAATAATAATAATAATAATAATAATAATAATAATAATAATAATAATAATAATAATAATAATAATAATAATAATAATAATAATAATAATAATAATAATAATAATAATAATAATAATAATAATAATAATAATAATAATAATAATAATAATAATAATAATAATAATAATAATAATAATAATAATAATAATAATAATAATAATAATAATAATAATAATAATAATAATAATAATAATAATAATAATAATAATAATAATAATAATAATAATAATAATAATAATAATAATAATAATAATAATAATAATAATAATAATAATAATAATAATAATAATAATAATAATAATAATAATAATAATAATAATAATAATAATAATAATAATAATAATAATAATAATAATAATAATAATAATAATAATAATAATAATAATAATAATAATAATAATAATAATAATAATAATAATAATAATAATAATAATAATAATAATAATAATAATAATAATAATAATAATAATAATAATAATAATAATAATAATAATAATAATAATAATAATAATAATAATAATAATAATAATAATAATAATAATAATAATAATAATAATAATAATAATAATAATAATAATAATAATAATAATAATAATAATAATAATAATAATAATAATAATAATAATAATAATAATAATAATAATAATAATAATAATAATAATAATAATAATAATAATAATAATAATAATAATAATAATAATAATAATAATAATAATAATAATAATAATAATAATAATAATAATAATAATAATAATAATAATAATAATAATAATAATAATAATAATAATAATAATAATAATAATAATAATAATAATAATAATAATAATAATAATAATAATAATAATAATAATAATAATAATAATAATAATAATAATAATAATAATAATAATAATAATAATAATAATAATAATAATAATAATAATAATAATAATAATAATAATAATAATAATAATAATAATAATAATAATAATAATAATAATAATAATAATAATAATAATAATAATAATAATAATAATAATAATAATAATAATAATAATAATAATAATAATAATAATAATAATAATAATAATAATAATAATAATAATAATAATAATAATAATAATAATAATAATAATAATAATAATAATAATAATAATAATAATAATAATAATAATAATAATAATAATAATAATAATAATAATAATAATAATAATAATAATAATAATAATAATAATAATAATAATAATAATAATAATAATAATAATAATAATAATAATAATAATAATAATAATAATAATAATAATAATAATAATAATAATAATAATAATAATAATAATAATAATAATAATAATAATAATAATAATAATAATAATAATAATAATAATAATAATAATAATAATAATAATAATAATAATAATAATAATAATAATAATAATAATAATAATAATAATAATAATAATAATAATAATAATAATAATAATAATAATAATAATAATAATAATAATAATAATAATAATAATAATAATAATAATAATAATAATAATAATAATAATAATAATAATAATAATAATAATAATAATAATAATAATAATAATAATAATAATAATAATAATAATAATAATAATAATAATAATAATAATAATAATAATAATAATAATAATAATAATAATAATAATAATAATAATAATAATAATAATAATAATAATAATAATAATAATAATAATAATAATAATAATAATAATAATAATAATAATAATAATAATAATAATAATAATAATAATAATAATAATAATAATAATAATAATAATAATAATAATAATAATAATAATAATAATAATAATAATAATAATAATAATAATAATAATAATAATAATAATAATAATAATAATAATAATAATAATAATAATAATAATAATAATAATAATAATAATAATAATAATAATAATAATAATAATAATAATAATAATAATAATAATAATAATAATAATAATAATAATAATAATAATAATAATAATAATAATAATAATAATAATAATAATAATAATAATAATAATAATAATAATAATAATAATAATAATAATAATAATAATAATAATAATAATAATAATAATAATAATAATAATAATAATAATAATAATAATAATAATAATAATAATAATAATAATAATAATAATAATAATAATAATAATAATAATAATAATAATAATAATAATAATAATAATAATAATAATAATAATAATAATAATAATAATAATAATAATAATAATAATAATAATAATAATAATAATAATAATAATAATAATAATAATAATAATAATAATAATAATAATAATAATAATAATAATAATAATAATAATAATAATAATAATAATAATAATAATAATAATAATAATAATAATAATAATAATAATAATAATAATAATAATAATAATAATAATAATAATAATAATAATAATAATAATAATAATAATAATAATAATAATAATAATAATAATAATAATAATAATAATAATAATAATAATAATAATAATAATAATAATAATAATAATAATAATAATAATAATAATAATAATAATAATAATAATAATAATAATAATAATAATAATAATAATAATAATAATAATAATAATAATAATAATAATAATAATAATAATAATAATAATAATAATAATAATAATAATAATAATAATAATAATAATAATAATAATAATAATAATAATAATAATAATAATAATAATAATAATAATAATAATAATAATAATAATAATAATAATAATAATAATAATAATAATAATAATAATAATAATAATAATAATAATAATAATAATAATAATAATAATAATAATAATAATAATAATAATAATAATAATAATAATAATAATAATAATAATAATAATAATAATAATAATAATAATAATAATAATAATAATAATAATAATAATAATAATAATAATAATAATAATAATAATAATAATAATAATAATAATAATAATAATAATAATAATAATAATAATAATAATAATAATAATAATAATAATAATAATAATAATAATAATAATAATAATAATAATAATAATAATAATAATAATAATAATAATAATAATAATAATAATAATAATAATAATAATAATAATAATAATAATAATAATAATAATAATAATAATAATAATAATAATAATAATAATAATAATAATAATAATAATAATAATAATAATAATAATAATAATAATAATAATAATAATAATAATAATAATAATAATAATAATAATAATAATAATAATAATAATAATAATAATAATAATAATAATAATAATAATAATAATAATAATAATAATAATAATAATAATAATAATAATAATAATAATAATAATAATAATAATAATAATAATAATAATAATAATAATAATAATAATAATAATAATAATAATAATAATAATAATAATAATAATAATAATAATAATAATAATAATAATAATAATAATAATAATAATAATAATAATAATAATAATAATAATAATAATAATAATAATAATAATAATAATAATAATAATAATAATAATAATAATAATAATAATAATAATAATAATAATAATAATAATAATAATAATAATAATAATAATAATAATAATAATAATAATAATAATAATAATAATAATAATAATAATAATAATAATAATAATAATAATAATAATAATAATAATAATAATAATAATAATAATAATAATAATAATAATAATAATAATAATAATAATAATAATAATAATAATAATAATAATAATAATAATAATAATAATAATAATAATAATAATAATAATAATAATAATAATAATAATAATAATAATAATAATAATAATAATAATAATAATAATAATAATAATAATAATAATAATAATAATAATAATAATAATAATAATAATAATAATAATAATAATAATAATAATAATAATAATAATAATAATAATAATAATAATAATAATAATAATAATAATAATAATAATAATAATAATAATAATAATAATAATAATAATAATAATAATAATAATAATAATAATAATAATAATAATAATAATAATAATAATAATAATAATAATAATAATAATAATAATAATAATAATAATAATAATAATAATAATAATAATAATAATAATAATAATAATAATAATAATAATAATAATAATAATAATAATAATAATAATAATAATAATAATAATAATAATAATAATAATAATAATAATAATAATAATAATAATAATAATAATAATAATAATAATAATAATAATAATAATAATAATAATAATAATAATAATAATAATAATAATAATAATAATAATAATAATAATAATAATAATAATAATAATAATAATAATAATAATAATAATAATAATAATAATAATAATAATAATAATAATAATAATAATAATAATAATAATAATAATAATAATAATAATAATAATAATAATAATAATAATAATAATAATAATAATAATAATAATAATAATAATAATAATAATAATAATAATAATAATAATAATAATAATAATAATAATAATAATAATAATAATAATAATAATAATAATAATAATAATAATAATAATAATAATAATAATAATAATAATAATAATAATAATAATAATAATAATAATAATAATAATAATAATAATAATAATAATAATAATAATAATAATAATAATAATAATAATAATAATAATAATAATAATAATAATAATAATAATAATAATAATAATAATAATAATAATAATAATAATAATAATAATAATAATAATAATAATAATAATAATAATAATAATAATAATAATAATAATAATAATAATAATAATAATAATAATAATAATAATAATAATAATAATAATAATAATAATAATAATAATAATAATAATAATAATAATAATAATAATAATAATAATAATAATAATAATAATAATAATAATAATAATAATAATAATAATAATAATAATAATAATAATAATAATAATAATAATAATAATAATAATAATAATAATAATAATAATAATAATAATAATAATAATAATAATAATAATAATAATAATAATAATAATAATAATAATAATAATAATAATAATAATAATAATAATAATAATAATAATAATAATAATAATAATAATAATAATAATAATAATAATAATAATAATAATAATAATAATAATAATAATAATAATAATAATAATAATAATAATAATAATAATAATAATAATAATAATAATAATAATAATAATAATAATAATAATAATAATAATAATAATAATAATAATAATAATAATAATAATAATAATAATAATAATAATAATAATAATAATAATAATAATAATAATAATAATAATAATAATAATAATAATAATAATAATAATAATAATAATAATAATAATAATAATAATAATAATAATAATAATAATAATAATAATAATAATAATAATAATAATAATAATAATAATAATAATAATAATAATAATAATAATAATAATAATAATAATAATAATAATAATAATAATAATAATAATAATAATAATAATAATAATAATAATAATAATAATAATAATAATAATAATAATAATAATAATAATAATAATAATAATAATAATAATAATAATAATAATAATAATAATAATAATAATAATAATAATAATAATAATAATAATAATAATAATAATAATAATAATAATAATAATAATAATAATAATAATAATAATAATAATAATAATAATAATAATAATAATAATAATAATAATAATAATAATAATAATAATAATAATAATAATAATAATAATAATAATAATAATAATAATAATAATAATAATAATAATAATAATAATAATAATAATAATAATAATAATAATAATAATAATAATAATAATAATAATAATAATAATAATAATAATAATAATAATAATAATAATAATAATAATAATAATAATAATAATAATAATAATAATAATAATAATAATAATAATAATAATAATAATAATAATAATAATAATAATAATAATAATAATAATAATAATAATAATAATAATAATAATAATAATAATAATAATAATAATAATAATAATAATAATAATAATAATAATAATAATAATAATAATAATAATAATAATAATAATAATAATAATAATAATAATAATAATAATAATAATAATAATAATAATAATAATAATAATAATAATAATAATAATAATAATAATAATAATAATAATAATAATAATAATAATAATAATAATAATAATAATAATAATAATAATAATAATAATAATAATAATAATAATAATAATAATAATAATAATAATAATAATAATAATAATAATAATAATAACAATTAAAATATAACATAACAGAAACAATAATAACACTGCAAGTAAACATAACTGAAATATAAATTCATTTAATTAATAACGATCGATTTTTCTCGAGCGTAGTTATTAAATATTTTCTTTCAAGAAACATACATACAACCCAATTTGGCATGGTAACGTACATTGGCTCATTTGCTTATGTTTGAATTTTTTGTCACTTTCAATGTGGAGCAATACGATATTGTTCCGCATTGACAGGTGTTGTGCTGTTTATTTTTTTTACCATGCGTTGGCTTGCTTATGTTTGTATTCTTTTTTTTAGAGTTTTTTTTTTTGTATCGCAATGTTCTGTTATTGCAATTTTTAGCAATAACATTGATTTAATTTCCGCGTATATTAAATGTTAACGAATGTCTTTTTGTTTTTCCCACGGTACTTGCATTGTTATTATTTGTTTTCTTTTTGTTATTGGTTAAGTTAGCTATTTAAGTATGACATGGCCATGAACTGCATTGAGTTATGGTTAATGTTTGTTTTCTTTTTATTATTAATTTTTTTTTTGCTTACATTATCAATGCAATTTTTGCTTTTATTTTTGTTGTAGATATTTTTAATTAGTTTTAAGATTTAATATAAATAAAGGGGGAAAAGTCAGAACAGTTGCAGATGAAGATAAGTAAGTGCGCTGATCTGACTTAACCGTGAGAGAGCCTACTTGTCTTTGCCTATCCTTTTTTCTTTCATTTTATAGCAACATTGACGCCGTTTGGGCGTCGATTGACAGCGCCTGCCAGCGCTAAAACACAATAGGCAAATCCGCGGTTAGGGCCTGATAGGGATTTGTTGTGTTAATAAATTTATGTGAGGTTAGTCCTTGGTATTTGGTCTTAAGACTTAGAGACTAAAGGCTAATGTCATATAGGTTATAGTCTTATATTTTGTAGTGTTTTGGGGTTATAGCCACGGTGATCAAGCTGCTGGAATATAGCCACAACATTAATGGCGCAGCCGGTCTTCGGACCAATAATCGTTCCGGCATTAGGCCGAATTTTGTTGAATTTTTGGGTATGTAGAGTTAGCGAATTTTTGAAAATAACGTGTTATTTTGTTTGAGATATGACTAGTTACCGGGGTATAGTTAGTCATTTGGATTGTTTTACAGGACATTGCATGCGTTTTAATTTTGGCGTGTATTTTAATTTAGTTTTGATTTATCAGATAGTTAGTTGTAGAGTATTAAATATATATATATATATATTTTTTTTGTTTTGTTTCTTTCACAAATTTGGAATCGTCTTTAATTTGGATTTTGTTCATTTTTTTTTATGTTTAGTCAGGGAATGGTCTTAAAGTTGATTTTTATTTTTATTGCGTAATTTTATCAAATATATTATATTTTATTTTATCACATATATTAAATATGGGTTGCGAGTAGGGTTTGAATATTTATGAGTTTGAATATTTATTGGTTTTTATTTTTTTGCAATATATTTAAGTGAGTTTTAATTTTATTGGGATTTTGATTTTAATTATGAATATGTTTGTTCGAAAGCGCATCATTTTTATATAAGTGGTCTGATTGTTTTTTTAAATTATTTGTGAAAATTAGGTTATTGATGAATTTCCGTTAATTTTAAATTACAGATGAATGTTTAATTATAGGTTGGCTTGTTACTCTCAGATTTTATTGTTTTTATATAGGGAGGGATTTTTTTTTAGTTTTTTTCAACATATAGTTGTAGCAATTAAAGCTGTTTTTGTTTTTAGTTAGGACTATATAGATCGTTTTTTTTTCACGGTTTAGTAGGGACTGGGTTGGTAAATTCGTATGGAGCAAGCACTGGTCGAATTAGAACAAGCGAAACAGCTGCTAGCGGACTTCAGGGCAAAGACGGATTATTTCCTCGAAAGGCTTTGGGGTGAGGTCAGACGTCGGTGCCAGACCCAGGAGAATTTTCATCTCATAAACGGTACCTGGAAAATCACTAGATTGGAAGAGGCCGATCTAGTGCTAGAGGAGTTGTGCCGGTTGGTTGAAACTCAAGAGGAGTGTAATACCGGGAAGATCTTGGAGCTTAAGGAAGAATTGGAGGCTCTCCAAAATCAAAACAAGAGATATAAGAACGAAATTCAGGAGAATCTAAAGGAGGCCGAGATTTTAGACAAAGAGAACGAGGCCCTACGGAGGACAATATCGGGTACAGGCGCGTCCTCGGTCAGAAGATTAGAGTTCGAGGACCTCGAGCAAGCCAATAGGAGAGTTTCCGAGTTGCAGGGTCAGCTACGTTTAGCACAACAAGAGCGCAGTATACAGACGAGGGATCTGTACCATAAGGAGCCTAGGGGGCAACAGCCAACACAGATGACGTCCTCCCAGGATATTCTGAAAACGGTCAAGGCGTTAGTGCCTACGTTCGGCGGCGAGCCATCGCCAAGCCTGCAAACAGAAGTGTATAAATTCATTGATGGATGTAGGTTGGCGGCGAAAGGGGTACCGCCGGAAAAGGTGGAGGAATATTTGGAAATTGTAAAACAGAGGCTTTACGGGGATGCGTACCAGTTGGTGAGGTTACGTACTTTTACGTCAGTGGATGAGTTGTTGGCAATTGTAAAGTCAACATATTTAAAGAGTAGGTCGCTTGACTCGGTGCTAAGGGAGCTATATGAAGCCTGCCAAAGGAGGGATGAGGATGTGAGACAGTTTGCTAGGCGTCTTCAGACATTAGCAGCAACAGCTCATGCCATACTAGATGAAAACTATAAAGGCAGAAAGGACGAGATAACGACTATTGAGATAGAAAGAAAGGTAAAGTCAGCATTCACATCTGGCCTGAGAGATCCAATGCTGCGTGGTAGGATGTTGGCAAGCAGCTCATGTAAGTTGGACGATCTCTTGATTGAAGCACTGGCGGCTCAAGCAACTCTTTGGCGGGGGGATGATCCTCCGTTAAGGGGTGTAAACTTTAACGAAGAGTACACCCGCGAGGATCCAGTCTCGGGTCTCGTGGCAGCCGTAGAACAGTTGTTGCGCAGGACGGAGGCAGATAAGGCAGCTCCGCTCAACAATGCTGGGTCGAGCGGTACGGCATACAATAATGCTGGGTCAAGTGGTACGGCATGCAATAATGCTGGGTCAAGTGGCAATGCATACAATAATACTGGGTCAAATGGCAATGCATACAAAGCACCGCCCTGTTCGTTCTGTCAACGGGCGGGACACACTCGTGATGTATGCTGGACGAGAAAAAATACCCCATATTGTGTTGAATGTAGAATATACGGCCATGAGCCAGGTAGGAGCTGTGGTAGGGGATCCTCGACGATGGAGAGAGGGCAACCTGGAGGTTCGAGACCAAAAGGGAAATGCTATAATTGCGGCAAGGAGGGACATTTTTGTAGGCAATGTACACAGGGGAGAAATGTGTCGGGAAACGGGCAGGGCCACCGACTCGATCACGCGAAAGTATAATACCGTTGGTAACATCGGAATCTGCGAAGGCGGCTGAGGTAGGACCCATTGCGGGGTCGGATATGAATATAGGGGGGATTTCAGCTAGGTGTAGTTACGCAGATTCGGTGTTTGTAAGATTGCCATGTGCTTGGGCAAAGACGGGGTGTCTGAATTTATTAGTGGATACAGGGGCAGACACCAGCCTGGTAAAGGACAGCAGTCTTACGGGGGATATTAGTGTGGACGGGACGGTGGTAAAGGACCTGCGAGGAGCATTCGGAGGATTCTCCAGGACTATAGGGTTAGTCAGGATTAAGCATTCGGACATCGCCGAATTGGGGTTCGATATGCATTGTGTGGATAAGCATGATAATTTGCCGGGAGATGGTATTTTAGGCCGCGATAATCTATGGGGACGCTCCGTCACTGATACGATTAATCTTTCTCTGAAACTGTACTCGAATGGAGGTGAGTGGTACTTACCTCTGGTTTCTTTGAGGGAGGCCACGGGTTCGGGGGCAGTAAATATCGTGGAGAAAACCATAGTGGCGAAGGCGAGGACAGTGTCTATTGCAACCATGGGGATCAATACTAAACATACTACAGTGGTAGTGGAGAAGCAAGAATTGTCGCCAGGAGTATATCTAGGGGCCACGCTAACCAACGTAAAGGATGGGGTGGTGAAATCGCCCATTCTGAATTCTACTGAGGTTGACTACTACCTAAAGGATGGGTTTATTCCGAAATTCAGTAGATTAGTAAATTTAAAAGATCCAGGTGCGGGTTTGGTGAACGCACGTGGAGGAGGTAGATGTCAAGGAGAGGGTCAGTAGGATAATGGCCACAATAAAGACCGATGCCGACTTGAATAGTGAGGAAATGGCGATATGCGCAACGTACCATGATATCTTTTGGTTAGAGGGTGATAAACTATCTTGCACGAATATGGTAAAGCATAAAATTCCCGTGCAGCCTGGACAGCTGCCGATTAATCAGAAGCAGTACAGGTTACCTCAGATTCATCGTGAGGAAATTAATCGGCAGGTCCAGAAGCTCCAGGATGATGGCATAATTTCACATAGCGTGTCACCATGGAATTCGCCATTACTATTGGTTCCAAAGAAGTCGTCTAAGGCAGGGACCAAGAGCTGGCGACTGGTGGTAGACTTTCGTAAACTGAATGAGGCAACTGTAGACTTTCGCAAACTGAATGAGGCAACTCTGAAGCAGGTATTTCCCATTCCAAGGATGGATGAAATTTTGGACTTTCGTAAACTGAATGAGGCAACTCTGAAGCAGGTATTTCCCATTCCAAGGATGGATGAAATTTTGGACCAGTTGGGCAGCAGTAGATATTATTCCACGTTGGATTTGGCCAGTGGTTATCATCAGGTGGAAATGGATAAACAGGACAAAGAAAAAACAGCATTCAGTACGGCGTTGGGTCACTTTGAATTCAATAGGATGCCATTCGGATTAACAGGCGCACCGGCAACCTTCCAAAGATTAATGAATCATGTGCTAACAGGTCTTCAGGGCATTGAATGTTTTGTATATTTGGACGATATTGTCATATATGGTAGTAGTCTGGCCGAACACGACTCAAGGCTATGTAAAGTGTTGCAGCTGTTGAAGGAAAATAATTTGAAAGTAAAAACGGAGAAATGTCACTTCCTGAGGCGGGAAATAGTGTATTTGGGCCATAAGTGTTCGGAGAATGGAGCGCTTCCCGACCCAGAAAAGGTGAAATGCGTCAAGGATTTTCCGCCACCAAGGAACAAAAAGGAAGTGCAATCGTTTTTAGGACTGGTAAATTATTACCGTAAGTTCATTCCCGGGACGGCCAACATTGCCTTGCCAATAAATAAATTGCTTCGCAAGGATCATGCGTTCAATTGGACACCAGGCTGCCAGCGTGCCTTCGAGGAGCTTAAAAAGGCGATAATGTCGCCTCCAGTGTTGGCATACCCTGATTTTTCAAAACCCTTCGTATTGACAACGGATGCTAGCGGTGGAGCGATAGGAGCAGTTCTTTCCCAGGATAGTGGCGGGGGTGATCGTCCCATTGCGTTTGCAAGCCGTGCGTTGAATGGGGCGGAAACTCGATACTCCACGATAGAGAAGGAGTTTCTGGCAATCGTATGGGCGGTGAAAAATTTCCGGCCATACTTGTTGGGTCGGCACTTTAAGATTTTTACCGATCATCAACCACTGAAAGGCATTGCGAACTTGAAGGATCAAACTTCAAGGCTGGCGCGCTTTAGACATAAGCTGTCAGAATATGATTTTGAAATCTGGTACAAGCAGGGCAAGAAGAATCAGAATGCGGATGCACTCAGCAGGATACCATATTCGACGGAGGAAATACTAATGGTTAAAACTAGGGCCATGTCGAAGGGCGAAGGAAAAAATCATGCGGGGAGCTAAGGTCACGAGAAGGACAAAGAGGTGCACAGCGGGAACAAATAGAGTAGTGAAAAAGGACCAAGCGATGTTAATGACCCACCGGTCGAGGTAGTGGTCGATGGGGAACCAAGGTATGTGGTGTTAAAGGATCCTAAAGAGATCGTGACAGTGTTAAAGGATTTTCACGATAGTCCTTTGGGCGGTCACGTGGGTGTGCAGGCGACCGCTAAAAGGATAAAGAGGCAATTTCGCTGGGTCGGAATGCACAGGGATATTAAACAATATGTGAAGAAGTGCGTTAAATGTCAGCAAAATAAGAGTGCCAAAAAAACGTTTATGCCGATGGTCCTCACGGATACTCCTAGTCGACCTTTTCAGAAGGTATATATGGATATGGTGGGACCTCTCCCTGAAAGCACTACGGGTAACAAATTGATATTGACTTTTCAAGATGATTTTTCGAAATTTATGTTGTGCGCAGCAATGCCGGATGGGGAGGCTATTACTGTGGCGAAAATTTTCTTTAACGAAATTATAGCCAAGTAACGGGACAAATTTCATGTCGAAGGTGTTTTCGGATACCTGTAGGCTGTTAGGGGTCAAGAAATTGAACATCACTCCATATCACCCGCAGGCAAACGGCTCCTTGGAAAGGAGTCACCGTCCTTTGGCGGAGTACTTGAGGAGCTTCGTCAATGAGGATGGTAGCAATTGGGATCAATGGCTGGCACCGGCTATGCATGTGCACAACACTGTACATTCATCTACGGGGCAGACCCCATTTAAGACATTATACGGTTTCGACATCGACTTACCGACCAACCTAAGTAGAAAATGTACACCACTTTACAATACGGATGACCCAAACAAGGTCCTTAAATATCAGATACAGCGCTCGCATGAACTAGTGCGAAAGAATCAGACGAGGGCTAAGTTGTTGTCGAAAAAGGCATATGACACGAAGGTAAATGCTGTGTCCTTTGCAGTAGGTGATAGGGTGCTTGTTAGGAACAACACCAGGAAAAATAAGTTTTCACCCATTTGGACTGGACCTTATGAGATAGTTGGGGTAAACAGTCCGGTAACGCCCACGGTGCGCATAAAGGGGAAGAATCGTAAGTGGCATAATAACCATTTACGGGCGTTCCACCAGTGATTGCATTATTTGGTCTGAAATCATTCCATTGAATATACATGTCCATGATGTCCAAGGTTTTGTTTTGTTGTTTATTTTAGTAATTGTGTATTTGAGGTGGTGAGGGGAAGGTTGGGGGTTTACGCGTAACCCGCCGACAAGTGTCTCCCACCAGGAAGCCTCAGTTTTTTTATATGGAGGGTGACGCCATGTGTAGCGGGCACACCTCAGTGGTTGAGAATGGTTCAACGGATTGAATCTGGTATGGGGAGTCAGAAGCGAGTCTCGCAAAATTCGCGGCATACACTGTGGGGAGGGTTTTTGCCGAGAATAGCCTCACAGTGGCCCGGTTCCGGTTTGCGGAATGCAACAGGAAACCGTTCTGCTCCAGAGAAGGAAGACGCGTTGTGTGCGGTCATGGGTGGCAGTGTCTAGGAAGGACACGTGCCTTAATTTGTTGTTATTTATTTTGAAGTGTTTTGGAAATTCTAGGTTGGACATGTGTATACAAGGGGGCTTAGATATGATTTCGGTCGGACCACCGATGGGTCGGCTTGCTGGTGTCTTATTGCCGTAGAAATAGGAACAGTGCTGCTGTTAGGGAAAAATGCTTTATTTATTTTATTTATTAGAGCAAAAGTAACCATTCAATAAAATACAGTGATTTGAGTTGTTTTTCTGTCAAAGGTGTAAATGCGTATTGGTATAGTATTAGCTGAGTATAATATTATAATAATGGTGTGCATTTTTTCCATATAAGGACATTGTAATCTATTAACGTTAAACACATATATTATAAGGTCATTAGCTTTAGTTTATTCAAATTATTTTGCTTGCAAATTTAACATAGAATAAATGCTTTTGATTTGATAAAGGGCTGATAGATTTATTATATATAGTGCTTGAATATATTTATATATTCTATAATAGCGTATTGATCAATGATTTTTATGTTCATTATATGCACTTATATGATTAACAATGCGAAAGGAGTTTCTGGCAATCGTATGGGCGGTGAAAAATTTCCGGCCATACTTGTTGGGTCGGCACTTTAAGATTTTTACCGATCATCAACCACTGAAAGGCATTGCGAACTTGAAGGATCAAACTTCAAGGCTGGCGCGCTTTAGACATAAGCTGTCAGAATATGATTTTGACATCTGGTACAAGCCGGGCAAGAAGAATCAGAATGCGGATGCACTCAGCAGGATACCATATTCGACGGAGGAAATACTGATGGTTAAAACTAGGGCCATGTCGAAGGGCGAAGGAAAAAATCATGCGGGGAGCTCAGGTCACGAGAAGGACAAAGAGGTGCACAGCGGGAACAAAGACAGTAGTGAAAAAGGACCAAGCGATGTTAATGACCCACCGGTCGAGGTAGTGGTCGATGGGGAACCAAGGTATGTGGTGTTAAAGGATCCTAAAGAGATCGTGACAGTGTTAAAGGATTTTCACGATAGTCCTCTGGGCGGTCACGTGGGTGTGCAGGCGACCGTTAAAAGGATAAAGAGGCAATTTCGCTGGGTCGGAATGCACAGGGATATTAAACAATATGTGAAGAAGTGCGTTAAATGTCAGCAAAATAAGAGTGCCAAGAAACGTTTATGCCGATGGTCCTCACGAATACTCCTAGTCGACCTTTTCAGAAGGTATATATGGATATGGTGGGACCTCTCCCTGAAAGCACTACGGGTAACAAATTGATATTGACTTTTCAAGATGATTTTTCGAAATTTATGTTGTGCGCAGCAATGCCGGATGGGGAGGCTATTACTGTGGCGAAAATTTTCTTTAACGAAATTATAGCCAAGTATGGGGTTCCGAGCATGCTGGTCGCGGACAACGGGACAAATTTCATGTCGAAGGTGTTTTCGGATACCTGTAGGCTGTTAGGGGTCACGAAATTGAACATCACTCCATATCACCCGCAGGCAAACGGCTCCTTGGAAAGGAGTCACTGTCCTTTGGCGGAGTACTTGAGGAGCTTCGTCAATGAGGATGGTAGCAATTGGGATCAATGGCTGGCACCGGCTATGCATGTGCACAACACTGTACATTCATCTACGGGGCAGACCCCATTTAAGACATTATACGGTTTCGACATCGACTTACCGACCAACCTAAGTAGAAAATGTACACCACTTTACAATACGGATGACCCAAACAAGGTCCTTAAATATCAGATACAGCGCTCGCATGAACTAGTGCGAAAGAATCAGACGAGGGCTAAGTTGTTGTCGAAAAAGGCATATGACACGAAGGTAAATGCTGTGTCCTTTGCAGTAGGTGATAGGGTGCTTGTTAGGAACAACACCAGGAAAAATAAGTTTTCACCCATTTGGACTGGACCTTATGAGATAGTTGGGGTAAACAGTCCGGTAACGCCCACGGTGCGCATAAAGGGGAAGAATCGTAATTGGTATAATAACCATTTACGGGCGTTCCACCAGTGATTGCATTATTTGGTCTGAAATCATTCCATTGAATATACATGTCCATGATGTCCAAGGTTTTGTTTTGTTGTTTATTTTAGTAATTGTGTATTTGAGGTGGTGAGGGGAAGGTTGGGGGTTTACGCGTAACCCGCCGACAAGTGTCTCCCACCAGGAAGCCTCAGTTTTTTTATATGGAGGGTGACGCCATGTGTAGCGGGCACACCTCAGTGGTTGAGAATGGTTCAACGGATTGAATCTGGTATGGGGAGTCAGAAGCGAATAGCCTCACAGTGGCCCGGTTCCGGTTTGCGGAATGCAACAGGAAACCTTTCTGCTCCAGAGAAGGATGACGCGTTGTGTGCGGTCATGGGTGGCAGTGTCTAGGAAGGACACGTGCCTTAATTTGTTGTTATTTATTTTGAAGTGTTTTGGAAATTCTAGGTTGGACATGTGTATACAAGGGGGCTTAGATATGATTTCGGTCGGACCACCGATGGGTCGCTTGCTGGTGTCTTATTGCCGTAGAAATAGGAACAGTGCTGCTGTTAGGGAAAAATGCTTTATTTATTTTATTTATTAGAGCAAAACTAACCATTCAATAAAATACAGTGATTTGAGTTTTCTGTCAAAGGTGTAAATGCGTATTGGTATAGTATTAGCTGAGTATTTTTTTTCCCTATGACATTTGTCTTTTAGCATAGGTTGGAGATAACTGGAATTTGGAGTCGTCTGGATGGTCGCCGCACTACTACGGTTGGGCCGACGAGGCCACGAGATACTTTTCGGATGCAGCGGACACTCTGATGGAGGAGAAATTATATATAAGAAAAGATATTAAAGAAAAGATATGAAATCTCCCCATGTAAAAAAAAATAAAATATATATTAATATCGAGAAAAGATGGGAGATTCCTCACGTTTTAAAACTAAAAACGATTGAAAAAAAAAAAGAAAAAAAATATATATAATAATAATGAGAAATTATGGGAGGTCTCCTCACCTAAAAAAAAAAAATTAAAAGAGAAGACTCCCCACATAAAAAAAATATGGTTGAAAAAAAAAAATATATATATAAGTATGAAAAAAAAACAATAAGAAAAGATGGGAGGCCCCCTCCGTAAAAAAGAAAAGAGTAATAAGAATAAAATAAAAAAATGGGAGGTCTCCCCATACATACATATTGGAAAAAAAAAAAAAAAACAAATGAATATATATAGATAATAGCATATATATTTAAAAAAAAAAAACTACTTATTTAAAATCTATATATATACATATTAACCTACATATAAAAAAAAAAAAGGAAAATATGAATACATATTTAGAAAAAAAAAGAAAAAATATAGTTTGTTTAAAAAAAAAAGAAGATACATTAAAATATGCTCTAAGCATACACATATTGAGAGAAATATATTTCAAAAGAAAAACATATAAAGATTAAACATACATATTTAATTAGGAAAAAAAACTATACATATTTCTAAAAAAAAAACTATACATATTTCTAAAAAAAAAAATATATATATATGTATATTAACATACATAAAAAGGAAAAAAAAAACCAATTATATTTAAAAAAAAAAAAAAAAACTATACATATTTCTAAAAAAAAAAATTTTTATATATATATATTAACATACATAAAAAGAAAAAAAAAAACAATTATATTTAAAACTAAGTATTTAAGCTAGGTGAACGACGGGGAATATTCCCAAATTAAATTTTGAAAATTATTAGAAAACAAAGTTATTGGAAAAAGGAAATATTGTACTGAAATGTGAGAAGAAAATATACGTATAGTTAGTTAGTCGTTCAATAGATAAAATACTCCATTTTTTTTATATATTAGTAGAGTTAGGGAATTCCGACCCAAGTCCACTGAGAGCGATGCTGATCAACAACCATCAAGAAAGCAGCTAGAAGCAGTAGGCTGACAGGTCTGATGGGTGGCCACATGACAGACATAGGGGCGAATGCCTGTACGGAGCTGGTGATCCAACCCCAAATGCAAGGGCGAATTGCGAACGAATCCATCGAGAATTCTATATTGGTTTGGTTCCAGCGAAACAACATTCCTGTTTAGTTTGTCAGGGATGTCGTCAAGAGGAAAGTTAAGCTGAACTATATCCGTTTGGCAAAGCAACAAGCCGATTCCTGTGGCGATGACGTAACCATTTGCATCATTGCGAATCATTTGAAAATTTTCGGTTTTCGCTTTGGATCACCCTTTGCGACAAGTTTCATCATTGAAGGTGATCAGGGGAGTGCTCAGATCTTATGTTGAATACCACAGTAAGCACCAATTGACTAACGGGAAATTAACAATCCGTTGCTGAAAGTACTGTCCCCAATGCCGTCATCCAAGTGACAGGCCAAAATTTGTTTTACGAAGCGGCCAGCCAAAGTAATTTTTTACGAAGAATACGATTGTCATGGTGTAGTATTGGAATCGAATCACAGGAATGGTTATATGCGACGAGGTGAAAGTTAACGGTCATGCACATGCTAGAGTAAAAAGACGCATTGTGGTGCCCGATCAGTAAACCAGACAGCGACTGTCGAAATTATCGTCATTAGTAGTATCTTCATCGTCATTAGTAATATCATCAGCATTGGTTCCGGATTCGTCCTTATCGGTTTGGTCGCTATCAGCAGCCTTAACACCAACATTATCATCAACATCAACATTATCTTCACCAACAACATTAGCATTATCATCAGCAACAACATTATCACCAACATCAACATCATCTTCAGCATCAACATTATCATCATCATCAGCAGCAGCAGAATTAACAATAGCGGCAGCAGAAGCAGCGTGCCAGTGCAGTGTCGCTGGTAAACGATGTGGGAATCGTTTTCGTGGAAAGGGGGAGGAATGTTGTGAAACAGAGTTTCACATGTATAAGATTAGTATAAGATTAGATTATTGATAATAATAATAATTATAATAATAATAATAATAATAATAATAATAATAACAATTAAAATATAACATAACAGAAACAATAATAACACTGCAAGTAAACATAACTGAAATATAAATTCATTTAATTAATAACGATCGATTTTTCTCGAGCGTAGTTATTAAATGTTTTCTTTCAAGAAACATACATACAACCCAATTTGGCATGGTAACGTACATTGGCTCATTTGCTTATGTTTGAATTTTTTGTCACTTTCAATGTGGAGCAATACGATATTGTTCCGCATTGACAGGTGTTGTGCTGTTTATTTTTTTTACCATGCGTTGGCTTGCTTATGTTTGTATTCTTTTTTTTAGAGTTTTTTTTTTGTATCGCAATGTTCTGTTATTGCAATTTTTAGCAATAACATTGATTTAATTTCCGCGTATATTAAATGTCTTTTTGTTTTTCCCACGGTACTTGCATTGTTATTATTTGTTTTCTTTTTGTTATTGGTTAAGTTAGCTATTTAAGTATGCCATGGCCATGAACTGCATTGAGTTATGGTTAATGTTTGTTTTCTTTTTATTATTAATTTTTTTTTTGCTTACATTATCAATGCAATTTTTGCTTTTATTTTTGTTGTAGATATTTTTAATTAGTTTTAAGATTTAATATAAATAAAGGGGGAAAAGTCAGAACAGTTGCAGATGAAGATAAGTAAGTGCGCTGAACTGACTTAACCGTGAGAGAGCCTACTTGTCTTTGCCTATCCTTTTTTCTTTCCTTTTATAGCAACATTGACGCCGTTTGGGCGTCGATTGACAGCGCCTGCCAGCGCTAAAACACAATAGGCAAATCCGCGGTTAGGGCCTGATAGGGATTTGTTGTGTTAATAAATTTATGTGAGGTTAGTCCTTGGTATTTGGTCTTAAGACTTAGAGACTAAAGGCTAATGTCATATAGGTTATAGTCTTATATTTTGTAGTGTTTTGGGGTTATAGTCACGGTGATCAAGCTGCTGGAATATAGCCACAACATTATCTAAACGGCGTAAAACTTCTTCAATACGATTCATGTGCGTGACGTCATACCTGCTGTTATCTTAATGTCGTCCAGAAAAACCGATACGCCATCCATATCACCGAATAATTGTTCCATCAATCTTTGCCACTTAGCAGGTGCGCATGCCACCCCGAACATCAATCGTGTCGGTGTGTACAACCCCTTATGTGTACTAAGAGTTAAAACATGTCTGTCACCTGGGTCCACCTCAAGTTGCAAATAAGCCTTCGATAAGTCAATCTTAGTAAATTTAATACCCCCGGCCATTCTGCTAAACAGCTCCTCTATTGTGGGTAACGGGTGTTCATCTATTATCATACTTGGATTGACTGTCACCTTGTAATCGCCGCATAAACGAACGGAACCGTCAGCTTTTGGAACAACCACAATTGGTGTTGCCCATTCACTTTTTTCGACCTTCAACAACAACCCATCAGCCACCTGACTTTCCAACTCTTTTTCCACCTTTTCCCACAACGGAAATGGAACTCGTCTTGCCCTAATGACTTTCGGCTTTGCATCAGGTTTTAAATATAAATGTGCTAGAAATCCAATTATTTTTCCAGGAGTGGATGAAAAAACGTTTGGAAATTTGTTTATTACTGATTATAGATCAACGTCCATCACTTTTTTTTCATGTATTTGATTTACCTTTAGCTGATCACCTAACATAGCCGACCAATCTAATTTTATTTTCCGCAACCACTCTCTTCCCAGCAACGGCTGTCTATCCGATCGTACGATATAAATTTTAACTGGAATGGCTATATCATCTGACAATACCTCAACCCATATGAAACCAAGACAATATATTAGGGTTTTACAATAGCTGTACAACTTGATGTCGCTTGCTTTAAGTTCACATTTTGAGAAATACTTTTTAGCATCTTCCAAGCTAATTATTGTCACTGGGGCACCCGTATCGATTTCAAACGTAATCATATTATTATTTACATTCAACGAACAACTCAGTTTTTCACGGCCATTTTTATTGTCCTCCACATGAAACAATTCATCAACTACCATCTCTTTATTAGTTTCGCCTTCATCAATTTTGTTCACCTGTTTATTTGCTTTAAAACACATAACCTGCAAATGACCAACCTTTTTGCAAAAATGACAGATCTTGTCTTTATATTTACATTTGTCTGCCATATGATCAACCTTGCCACAGCGAAAACATTTGTTTCCCTTACTCGTTGCATTTTTCTGTTTATTAAAATTTGATGATGTATTAGTGTTCTGTAAGTTAACAGTCTTGTTCTTGTATTTTGCACTATGTACTTTGTTAACTACACCTTTATCACCATTATCTACTTGCCGCTGTAATTCAATACCCCCTTTTTCTGCGACTTCGGAAGAACACGCCATATTTGATGCTTCATCCAATGTTAATGTTTTCTTCTCAAGCAATCTGTTTTGGATATTTTGGTTTTTTAACCCAAATACAAATTGATTTCTGAGGGCAGTACCCAAATAATCACCAAAACCACAATTTACTGCCAAACGCCGCAATGCTGTCAGAAAATCTGCACACGATTCCTCAGGCTTTTGTTTCCTTAAATGAAATCTGTAATTTTCCAATATTTCATTTGGAATTGGATCAAAATGCTCCGATAATTTTCTGACTATTTCCGTGTACGTGATACCTTCAGGTTCTATGGGTAAAAGTTTGTCACACAGCACGTTGTACGTAGTAGCACCCATGTAATGCAAAATAAGTTGACGGCGTTTTTCTACACTCGTACCCGCATTATAAATATTCTGTTGTAAATAATTGAATTTAATCATCTTGAAATTAATGAATTTAATCATTTGAATGACTGAATTGCATTTACTCCTTTTTTTTGTATTCCCTTATTGTTATTACTTTTATATGCAACAATGTTAATCTCCATCTTATAAAAATTACTAATAAGAGGTTATGTGCAAAAATATAATTTTTCACCGAATATAAAACCTAATTGTTTTACTTAAATAAAGATTAATAACAGGTTATGGGCCTTTCTCGCTACAATTAAAAATTGTTTTTTGTTTTTTAATTTATAAGAGATAAGCGTACATTTGAAAAAAATTGAACAACAATGAATTGTGCACAATTTCCAAAGCTGTCAAACAGCAATTATCACTTATGGAAGTTCAATATAGAATTGCTGCTGCTGGAAAGAGAGTTGTGGGATATTGTTACTGGTGCGCCTGTGGTGGATGACAGTAAGTGGTTGGTGCGTGATGGGAAGGCAAGGGCTGCTATTGGCTTGGCTGTGGAGGAACCACAGAAAGTTATAATCAAACAGCTGAAAACTCCTAAAGAGTTTTGGGATGCCTTAAAAAGACATCATGAAAAATCCAACATGACAAATAAAGTCAGTCTTCTTCGTCAAATGTCATCAAAAAGGCTAGCTGCTGGTCAGTCAATGGAAGACCATATTTGTGAATTTTTATCTATTGTTGATAAACTGCGAGATTTAGGTGAAACAATTGAGGAGCACAAAGCTGTTGCATTTTTGTTGGGAACTTTGCCGGAAGATTATAATATCTTGATATCTTCTTTGGAAATGCGTCCTGAAGCTGATCTCACCCTGGATTTAGTTAAAGAAAAATTAGTACAGGAATTTCAAAGGAAATCTGCTGGTGTTGAGCAAGAGGCTGAGGCGGCATTTAAGGTTTTCAAGAAAAAATTTGTACCTAAATGTTTCGCCTGCGGTCAGCCTGGACATTTAAAGAGAGATTGCAAAAACAAAAGAGCAAAGAATAATCGTGCAAATGTTGTCAAGAGTGATGTAAACAGAAACGTCTGTTTTGGTGTCACGAACACAAAATGCAATGAAGATTGGTACATTGATTCTGCTGCTACTGTACATATGTGTTGTAAGGAAGAATTTTTTATTCAAATTAATAAACAACATATTGAAGTAATTTATTTGGCCGATGGCACTGAAATAAAGACAAGCGGAACTGGCGATTGTATGCTGAATGTTGAAAACAGAGAGGTCCGTGTTCGGAATGTTTTGTTTATTCCACAATTAGACGGAAGTTTGCTATCAGTCCGCAAGTTGACTGCTGATGGTTTTGATGTTTCTTTTCGTTCGAATGGTTGCTCGATTTCTCTAAATGAGCAGATTTATGCAAAAGCAACATTGAAAAATAATTTGTATGTTCTTAATCAGACCAATAAGGTTAACAAAGTTTTAAATTGCAAAATTGATTGCATTCATGTGTGGCATCGTCGTTTTGGCCATAAACACATTCAATCAATCAAATCAGCTATAAATCAAAATTTGGTTGATGGCATAAATATAAAGAAATGCGATTGTTCTTTTAAATGTGAAGTATGTTTGAAAGCAAAATTAACAAGAAACCCTTTCCCAAAGGTATCTGAATCAAGAAGTACTTCAATTTTGGAATTGGTACACTGTGATTTGTGTGGTCCAATGCAGAACAAAACACCTTCTGGAAATCGTTATTTCATGACTTTAATTGATGATTATAGTCGGTATTGCACCATTTATTTTATTCCATCTAAAAATTTGGCATTCAATAAAATCAAAGAATTTATTGAACAATGTGAGAACCAATTTGGTAAGCGCTTGAAAACTTTAAGAACCGATCGAGGTGGGGAGTTTGTGAACAAGAGGATGGTTGAGTATTTTAAATCTAAAGGTATAACTCATCAATTGACTGCTCCTTATACTCCCGAACAAAATGGGGTTACAGAGAGGAAAAACCGAAGTCTTATGGAGATGGCTAGGTGTTCATTGTTTGATGCTGATATGCATATACAATTTTGGGCTGAAGCTGTAAACAATGCTAACTATCTTCAAAATCGTTTGTTGTCTGCTGCTGTAAATGTTACTCCGTTTGAATTGTGGTTTAATAAGTCTCCGAATTTAAGTCACATTAGAATTTTTGGCTGTGATGCTTATGCACATATAAATAAGCAAAAGCGTAAAAAATTGGATGCTGTTTCAATAAAATGTAAGCTAGTAGGTTACTGTGAAGAGTCGAAAGCGTTTCGATTACTTGCTGATGCCAATAAAATAATTATTAGTAGAGATGTACAATTTTTGGAGTCGAATGGTTGTCATTCTAAAAAAGTTTTGCCTGATTCTAAAGTCTTAAAGGAGAACGTGGTTACAAGTCATGACGTGGTTGTCGTAAATTTTTCAAATTCCAAGTCTGATACAATTTCATCTGAAATTTTAGAGGAGGAAGAAGATATAAGCACTGAAGATTTTTTGGGTTTTGATACTAATAATGAGCCTGCTGATGAGTCTTCATCGTCGTCTGATGCTGAGGTGTTTTCAGCGTCGTTTGCTGATGAAAACACACCTTCTGGATCAGCACCTGCATCTGTTGATGGGCGTAGAGTATCTTCTAGAGCAAATAAGGGCAAACCTTCTCAAAAATATGGCTGCAAAGTTTATTTTGAAGATGATCCAACAACCTACGAAGAAGCTATGTCTAGATCAGATAAAGAGGAGTGGCTGAAAGCTATGGATGAAGAAATGAAGTCGCTAAGAGACAACGAAACTTGGGATGTCGTAGAATTGCCACGAAACCACAAAATAATTGGCTGTAAATGGGTCTTTAAAATAAAAAAGACAGTCAGTGGCGATAAAAAGTACAAGGCAAGGTTGGTGGCAAAAGGTTTTTCGCAGAAATATGGTGAAAACTATGATGAAGTCTTTGCGCCGGTTGTTAAGCATACTACTTTTCGAAGTTTGTTGGCTATAGCAAGTTTCATGCAGATGAAAGTAAAGCATATCGATGTCAAGACCGCTTTTCTCCATGGTGAGTTAAATTCTGACATATATTTAAAACAACCTGAAGGGTTTGCAGTGCCTGGAAGGGAAAATTTTGTTTGTAAATTGAAACGTAGCTTATACGGATTAAAACAGTCCGCTCGTTGCTGGAATCTACGAATCAATGAAATTTTAACTGATTCTGGATTCAGAAGGGGAAACGCCGAGCCGTGTCTGTACGTAAAAGAAGAAGAAGATGGGTCAATCATATATGTATTGCTTTATGTGGATGACATCATCGTAGCTGCAAAGACTGATTTAGAAATTAATAGTGTTATATCTTCACTAAAGAACAATTTCGAAATAACAGAGTTGGGCGATTTAAAGCTTTATTTGGGAATTGAAGTCAATCTAAATGCTGGTTAATTCTATTTGTCTCAAGAAAATTATATCGAGAAAATATTAAAAGAATTTGGACTTTGTGATGCTAAAATTTCTTTAGTTCCATTGGATCCTGGTTATTTCAAAGAGAATTCAGATATTTTGCTTGAAAATAATAACCTTTATAGAAAAGCAATTGGCTCATTGTTGTATGTTTCAAAATATGCAATCTTAGAAAATTAATTGGCTTAAATTATTAAATTATAAAATTGTTAGTTTATTTTTTTTTCATAAGAAGATATAATTCATTAGAATTTGTATAAAATGTATAAAATTTATTTTAGATACAATATTATAAATATTGAGAAGGGGTGTTGTAAATAATTTAATTTAATCATCTTGAAATTAACGAATTTAATCATTTGAATGACTGAATTGCATTTACTCCTTTTTTTTGTATTCCCTTATTGTTATAACTTTTATATGCAACAATGTTAATCTCCATCTTATAAAAATTACTAATAAGAGGTTATGTGCAAAAATATAATTTTTCACCGAATATAAAACCTAATTGTTTTACTTAAATAAAGATTAATAACATATTCACTGCAGTCTCAAATCGTTTTACCCATCGAGCCCATGTTGTCGTCTTTGGGTCAAACGCTTCAAAATTAAACACAACAGCCGCTGTTTCCACTGGTGGTCATTTTTTTTTTTTTAATAAAATAAAATATTTTCCTTCACTTGTTACTGTAAAAAGTGAGGTTAACTCCGACTCGTCGCCAAAATGTTACAAATAAATACACGCTTTGAGTTCTCTCTACAGACTAACTTAAGGCTTTATTTTTTTGAATATTTATCACATTTGACATTTCTCTTAGATTTGACATTTGGTGTGGACATATGTATATGACAATAATATATAATTAAATTTGATATATTCGTTGTGAAGTTTTTTTTTTTTTTGCAAACAGTGGCTTTAACTTTGGTAGAATAAATTTGTTAAATTGAATAATATTAATTTGAACAAATTTAAAAACAAAAGAATTACTAGATAAATATTTTCCTCCCAGAAATCAGATAAAAACATTTCTTGGAAATGTATGTTAAGATACAAAAAGGAGTGAAACATTAATAGGAATTAAATAACAACGAAAGAGAAAAATATTTAACAAGAAAATATAACGTTTCTTAAGATATGTAACAAAGAATTGTAAAACAATAATAGTTAAAAACAGAATTATTAAAGGTGTATTTAAACAAAATAATATTTAAAGATAGTTTAGGTATTGATTTGTATGGGAAATTTGAATTTGAGAATAACTTAAATTTGAACAAAGGAGAACATTTTTTGCATAGGATTGATAATAAAATAAATAAAGATGTCTGAAAATTATGAACAAAATCCATTGGAATTAGATTGGACATGATTTGCAAAATTAAAACCAGAGGAACATAAGAGAACTAGACAAGGAAATATATAGGCTAGCGCAAGAGGGTTATTTTACTAACGGAATAGAGGGGCTTCGGCAAAC
Organism: Cordilura impudica; assembly: GCA_963682025.1. Lineage (NCBI taxonomy): Eukaryota > Metazoa > Arthropoda > Insecta > Diptera > Scathophagidae > Cordilura > Cordilura impudica. The sequence continues at coordinate 116,847,898 of OY821521.1, read as the reverse complement.
GGAAGAAAGGAAAAATGAATGACATGGATAGGAATGAATGCGATAAAGAAATAGAAAGGAAATTAGTATAGCTAACAAAATTATGGAAAGATATAGGCATGGAGAGAGCTCCTGCAAGAGAGGATGTAGTTAGACCTACTCCAAAGGAAAAGGAGACATATAGGATGATAAGGAAGTACGCAAAATAAATAGAAAAAAAAAATAAGAGAAAAAATGAAAGAAAGATAAAGTTAGAAATAAGAACATTTTTTTGAATTTTAAATTGTTTTAAATATTGGATTTTAAAAGAAAATTTAATTAAGAAAATAATTAAATAGCATAAAAAATTAAATTAAGACAAATATATAAAAGAAGTAAAAGAAAAAAACTTTCTAAATAATTATACAAAATATAAATAAAAAATTATTGCAATTAAAGAAGATCCATTAATAAATTAGTTAATAATTTGAAATTTATATGATCAATGAACAATGAATGGGTCTCGACAAAATATATTAAAAAAAATATTTGTTAATTTTATAAAATAACATCAATATGGTTCTTTTTCAGGGATAATGGTAAAAAAAGAGAAAATTTATGTAAAGAGAATAATAGTAAAAGAAAAAAATTTAAATGAGAATTTAAAATGAAAATTGAAGTCATGAAAATAAAAGAATAAAAACGCTGATGATGACTGACGAACTGGAAAATGCGATGAGGAAGAGATGACATCACCTATTGGGATTGATTATCTCAAGATGCGTGCATGTGCATCGGTAGGCGGTGTTAGGTATAGATAAATGAGAATTGGAATGTATGGCGATTGAAATAAATATGAATGAATTGATATTGTGTACATGAGACGTGGTCGTATAGGACATTACGTACTAGAGATGAAATGGTTGGTTTCGTTAAAAGAGCCAAATACCAAATTAATCAGGTGGAAGATTGCACTCGCTGAATACGAGTTTAACGTTGAGTATGTTAAGGGTAAAGATAATAGATTGGCTAACTATCGCAGTCGAATAGAGGTCAATAATAGTTATTCTGAAGAATATGACGTAGTCATTGTTTGGAGTATCAGATGAAATTGCAACAGTACATAGTCATGATGATAGTACTGATTCTTGAATATGGAAATCAGATAAGGGTTTTGCGAACTAAACAACGGGAACGAGAAATCTTGTATAGGAAATATAAGATTGTATATGTCGCTGAGGGTGATCTGTCTAATGATCACTTCTTGGACGATTTCTTCAGAAGAACTTTGAGTAAAGGGAAAGTCGGTGTATATTCCGACTTTCGGATGATTTGTGTGTTGTGGTTCAGGAGGAATTAAGATGTACTGGATTGGTGGACGATTAGAGATAATGAAGGAGAAAAATGAATTCGCACTATAATGGAAGAGTGACGAAGAACATATATATGTATATTATGAAATATAAAAGAAAATTTGATAGAATAATCCTCGAAATTTGACAGAATAATAAAGACTCGCCATGCGATATAAGATACATACAATTATAATAACGATAAAGAATATGGTATCTCTCGAAATAAAAAAAAATAAGAAAATTACCACGTTATTGACCATAATGAGCTGTCCATGTTTGAATTGATGAAATTGAAACAGAATCTGAAAATTTTGTCGAACATGATTGTCCATATGGGCATATTTCAGGTACATGGATAGGTTAACAATCGATAGGTTAACTAAGTTAAGTTCGGTACATAAGATTACTAATAACAATATGTGCACGGTTAGAGTCAAGATGGAAGACAGAATTGCCTTACTTGGTGGACCAGAGTTATTGATAATGGATAATGAGTTTAACAATGCTTCAATAAGAATATTCTGTACGGAGAAAAATATTCGAACACATTTCACTACAGTAAACTCTCACACCGGAAATTCCGATATAGAGAGAATGCATCTGTTCCTTTTGGAACACATACGAATCCTTAAACGTAGCAATGAGAATATGGATATTGAGGAGCTGGTAATTAGAGCGATAGGCTTTTATAATGGCACCATACACTTATACATACTATATAAAACCAATAGACTTTGTAAATGGTTCTGATATAGATTGTAATAAAGTAGCTAAATATATGAGTGATAACAAGAGAAAAGCTATTAATAGGGCGAATCTGAAAAGGGAAAATGTTCCCGAATATGATAATCAAGATTTGTATGTGAGGAATCCGGGGCACAGAGACAGAAAACTGCTAAGAGATTTGTTAAATATAATTCTAATAATCCCAATAAGGTGGAATTAGCTAATATTAAGAGGCCTTTAAAAATCTTTTCAGATGATGTTCACATGATGATAGTACATATAAACGGTAATGTTCGCCTTAAATGTGTATAATATGCAAGTGCTCTTTCTTCGCTTCTATGTATTTGAAAAAACAATAAAACCGAAAAGTTTGACAATAATTCCTCATTTTCAATTTCTTTAAATATAAATGTTTTTTTAAACATAATATAGTTTAAAATTACTATGCCACTTGTGATTGTCTTCCTTCAAAAGTTGGTATTACTAATTTTGTTTAGTGATGCCAAGTTCTATAAAGGGTTTTACATACATGTACGTATGATTTTTGGTGTTACCCCTTTTAATATGTGAACTCCCTTTTAATATGTGAAAAGCTTTAATTTTCCATGTTTCCCAAACATGGCAATATTTTAGCAAAACAAAAATTGATAGCTTTGAGTTTCTGTAAAGGGCACTATACACTTAACAAATTCACATCAAGCATTATGGTGGTGAAAATATATTGTAGTGAATATTTGTTTGTATGTGTGACACCGACGATGCTTGATGGAAAATCCAAAAATTTTGAATTTTGGCATGCTGGATGAGATATTTTGATGAATGTATTGTATTTACTCATCAAGCACGTACACACTTTAAACGAGATTTGAAACGAAACAGACGCTAAAAATGTCGGATGAAAGTGCTTTAGATAAATCAATTTTATTTGTCTTATTAATTTTTATTTATTAAAAGGCAAAAAAGCTTGAAGCTATCACATTAAAATTAACACTTTATATTTTTTCTATTTTGTTGCTCCCGCTGTTGACACTTCAAAGTAAGATGAAAAATGAATACTGGACAGGCAGTCATGCAAATGTATGTGCTGACTGTATTAAAATGGTAACCGTAGGCAACAGTCGCCATAATATTGAGTTTAAGACAAATGTGGAGGGTATCAAAGATTCGGCATAGCCGAATTTAACACTCTTATTTGTTGTATTTTTTTTTGTATGATTTTCTGTCACTGGACAAACGGTTCGTTGAATATATTAAAATACTCATATACCAGGACTGGTTGCACACATTATCTGTGGATTACAAACAGTAGGGTCAACATTTTGGTGACTCCGACGTGATGTAGAGCCCGAACTAAAGTCCTATGAACTAGTCCGAATTCTACTGTCAATTGATAATTGCCAATGTTATGGCAGTAAAAGGTTGTAAGGATAAAGTTAATGTTGATTCAACCCCGACACATAAATCAGTGCTGACATTAAGCTTTATTTCCTTATTTTTATTTTTCCGTTGAAGCACTTGGAACTTGAAGAGTAATGGCTGAGTAATAAAACACAATCGATATGCTGTATTACTAGGCTTATTCTTTTTTTTTTGCTGGGGTTTTTATACCCAAACAATGATCAAAAATGATTTTTATACAAGCAGATTGGAAAGCATTCTTAATGATAATGGACTAAAACATGTAATGAAAGAATATACTAGAATAACAAAAAACTCGAAAACATTAATTGACTATATAATAACAAATAATGAAACTATTACGGCAAAAAATAATATAAATAATAAAATATCTGATCATGAATCCATTGACATCTTTATCGAGTGTGAAAATATGAAGCAAAATAATAATAAAGAAATAAATATTTTCAAATACAATAAAAACAGCTTCAAAAATGAAATAAGTGCAATATTAAATTATGATGAAATAAATGATTTAAACGAATATGTACACCATTTTGATAACTGCCTTGAAAACACAATAGCGGTATTCACTCTTGGTGTTAAATTTACAACCCTGTTATATTTACAACGATTTTATACTACAAAGCGTGAACGTCTTTTGTGTTGTGTATTGTAAACTAATGTATCAGCTGTTTTTTGTTTTGTTTTTTTTATCAATTTGAAAACTTAAAATATCAACAAGAATTTGCAGATAAGTAAAATGACCAAAACTACGGAAAAAGAAAAAATTATAAATTTTTTAGAACAAAATGTAGTTGACGAAATAGAATTTGCAGAGATTCTGGATATTGAAGGTATTACTTGCAATAAAAAAAACAATACAAAAATATAACTACTCTCCTTTTGTGGATACATGTGAACATGATGCCATTGACCACATTTTAGATGAATTAGTTGATGATATTATTTTAGTAAGTGTACCGCCGCGGAGCTTGGAATTCGGTTCCAAAATCAATGAAGTGGTCACTAAATTTCGTAACCCAATTATATGACAACAGATTCTGAGGGTTAGTCGAATTGAGTTTCATACACTGGTGTCTATGATTTCTGGAGATACAGAATTTAACCAACCCCATTCGTATGAACAATGTCCAGTTGAGTACCAGTTAGCAATTGTCCTATACAGACTCGGGTCATCTGGAGAAGGGCCTTTTCATTATTTTGATACATTTTTTTTTATTATTTTGATTCATTACCACAAAATGAAAAATAAAAAAATAAACAATTGTTTTGGCAGCTCAACAATCAGCTGTTTCAGTCTTGTAAATGTTTAGTCTTGTAGATGTACTATAGCTTTTACCCTTGTACTTTTATCACAGCGTAGTAAATTTCAATTTCATACATTTTGTTGTTGTGGTGTTGTAAATAGTAGTAATTTTACTATATCTACAACATTTACAAGGGTTACAAGGGTACTTTACTACCAAGAGTGAAAACCCTTAATAAAAAAATTTACTATTAAGAAAAAAATAACTGAAAAAAGTAAAAACAAGTGGTTGAACAACGAACTCAAATCATTAAAAAGAGAAAAAGTCTTTAAGTATCAAAATGCAATTACAGTAAATACAATTGACGCTTGGAATAGTTATAAAATAATTAGAAATATCTATAAAGCAAAAACTGAACATGAAAAAAATAAATATATTAATAATAAAATAAATAGTGCAAATAACCAAAAAGAAATGTGGAGTAAAATTAAAGAACTAGTCCTAAAAAAACCCAAATCTGTGACAAAAACTGTGATATATAAACAAATAGAATATAAAGACAATTTGCAAATAGCCAAAAAATTTTAATGATTATTTTGTAAATAGTATTAAAGAAATTAGATATTCCATTGAAAATGTGCAGTATGAAAATCAAATACCTGTGATAAACTTTAAATTTAAATTCCGTGCAATACATTTACAAGAACTAAAGATTATTTTTAAAAGCATTAACAAAAAATCTGATTATAACAAAATATCAAGTGACATAATCCTAGATAACTGGGACAGAACAGGTAATATTATATTAAATATTATAAATAAATCACTAGAGACTGGCGTATTCCCAAATAATTGGAAAGAATCGATGATTTTTCCTATTGAAAAAGTAAAAAATACATTAAAATGTGAAGAATATAGACCAATTAACACCTTAAAAACATGTGAAAAAGTCATTGAAAAAATAGTAAAAAATCAATTGGAAGAATACATGGAACAACACAGGTTATTATCAAAATATCAATCAGGCTTTAGAAGAAATTATTCATGTGAAACTGCAGTAAATTATGTCATAAACAGATGGAAATGTAAAAAGAAAAAATAAAATATTAGCGATTTTCCTTGATTTTAAAAGAGCTTTTGAAACGATAGATAGGGACATCCTATTGAAGAAATTAGCTAAATACGGTATTGAAGATACAGAGCTAAAATGGTTTCAGTCATATTTAACAAATCGTAGACAATTAACAAATGTTAATAATGAAATATCCAATGCAATAGAAAATGATTTTGGAGTACCACAAGGCTCGATTTTAGGAGCTCTATTATTTGTTATATATATAAACGATATTGAAAATACATTAGAGAAATGCGAAGCTGTACTATATGCGGATTTGATTTTAACAGAAGCAGCAACGGAGGAAATATGTCATGAAAATTTAAAGAATGATATAGATAATATTAATAAATGGCTAAAAATGAATAAATTAAAACTTAACGAAAACAAAACTAAATTAATGGAAATCAATATGAACACAAACATAACATTCAAAATAAATAATGTAATAATAGAAAAAGTGAATAATATAAAATATTTGGGTTTCTTGATTGACAAAGATTTAAACTTTAAAGATCATGTCGAATACATATGTAAGAAAATTGGCAAGAAAATCGGGTTTTTTAAACGTTTAAGAAACAGGGTGACAATAATAACCGCAATTAATATATATAACACTACCATAAAACCTCATTTTGAGTATGGGTCAACTTTATTTACATGCTGTTCAGACCAACAAATAACGAGGCTGCAAAAACTACAAAATAAGGCTATGCGCTCAATTTTAAAATGCAATCGGTTTACTTCAATAAGATATATGTTAGACGCACTGAAATGGCTAAACATCCAACAAAGGCTGCAACTTAATACAATATTCTTTATCCAAAAAATGAAGATGGGAAGAGCACCAGATTACTTGATCGAACAAATTAGATATGTTGGAGATGTTCAACCCTATAACCTTAGGAATGCCTTAGACTTTAGAACACAGAGAGCAGATACAACAGCAATACAAAAATCTTTATTTTACAAAGGATTAAATCTTTACAACATGATGCCGAATGATGTCAAGAACGAAATTAATATAAATCTTTTTAGAAAGAAAACTGTAAATTTTATTAAAAATGTTAACTTTTAATCAGAATATATGATAATATTTGTTAAAAAATGCTGAATATTAAGATAATTAAAAAGTTAAAAGCGTATTTTGTTGTTGTGCTTTGGTTTCCAACCAAAATAATGCCTAATAGTGTTGTTGGTCATAAATGGTTAAATAATTATACTGAGTTTATTGACTGACCTATATTGTTTATTCTGATTAAGCATTATTATGTACGGAAGTAAATGTGGAGTAAAAATAAATGTGATGTAATAATATATACAAATAATTATATGAGTCAAAATGCACATGTCATATGTTTGTTTATATTACAAACATATGACAGTAGTTACTTCTGCGTTCGTATCGATGGTTAAACGGCCGAGTCGGTGTATTGCACGTTGGAAAATGCCCTTGGAGGTTTTTATATCAACAACTCGTGTGGTTCTATCTGATCCTATCTAGTTGTGAAGTTAGTGCTTCTCCAATTAAAAATATCCTGGTGTTAATGTTGTTAAATCAGTCGGGTCACTCGACATTAGGGTTAATGGACTTGAGTTTAGTACTGCTTCAATCTCCACGATGACTGTTTCGAAGTAGCAGATGTTTTGCATATTTTACAGCAGCTTCCCGTAACTCTCTGAAGTGTGGTGCTCTGGGAGGAATGAAGTGGAAATTTATCCCTTTAGAGCTGGAAATGGCAATGATTTCATCTTGTCCTTTGTCCGAATATACGGTTTGGATAAGTTCTGATAATTGATTTTTGGTACCGGCAAAATTTGTAGCGTTGTCGGAGTATATGTTTTGACACCGACACCGACCTCGCCGACCAATAAACCTTTTAAATGCACCGATAAATGCCTCAGTTGATAAATCAGTTACCAATTTCAGGTATACAGCCTTTGTAGCAAAGCAGAAACAAACAGCTATGTAGGCCTTGGTGGTTTTTTGCCTCTGATCTTGTAGTAGTATCCAGAATGGTCCGCATTAATCTACTCCTGTATTGATGAAAGGTCGTGATGGTGTTACTCGGTTTTGTGGTAGATTGCCCATGATTTGTTGACATAATTGTGGTCGGGCTCTAGTGCATTTTATGCATTATTGTACAATTGCTCTTGCTGTTATTTTGCCTTTTATTGCTCAATAACGCCTGAGGTCCACAATGTTTATTTTCAATATGATTTGATATGAATAACAATTTGGCGATCTGGTCGTTATATGGTAGTAACATTGGATGTTTTGCATCGTTCGACAATTCTGATGATTCTAATCGCTGATGGAGCTATTTTTGTCTATTTGTCTGTCTTTCTTCAGTTGTCTGAATTCTGCTGAAAAGTCAGCCAATTGAATTGTTTTCATAATTGCAAGAAGAGCTTTATTCAATTCGTCTGGTGTGATGGGCGTTCATGTTTTAATAATCTTGTATTATTGATAAATCTGACGACATATCCCAGTATCCTTTGCAGTCTGTTAAAGGAGTTTCTATGTTTGATTTTGTATATGAAGTCATCAGTGGAAGTGGTAACTGCTTGTCTTCTTTTTCTCTGATGGTGAAAGATTCTTGTCGCTGGGTTCAATTTCGTCTAGCTGTATGGCTGCAATGGATTCTTCCGATGATGCTGTGTTGTCAAATACGGCACATGTTAGAGCAGATACTGACCAGTTGGGAGTTGAATTTTTGCCAATTGCACTACCCACGATCCAGTGACGTGTTTTGAAGTGTTGGAAGGCCGTCAGAAAGTTGTATTGTTCCCGCTTTAGTTAATTTGTAGTAAAACTCTGCCCCCAGTAGAATATCTATTTTTCTTGGTTGTTGAAATTGGGATCTGCTAGTTGTGTGTTGTTTAGAATTTCCCATGTAGATATATCAATATGTTGATTCGGCTGAGGTGGGATGTTTGGATGTATAAATGCTTCCAAATTTGTGGAGAGATTAAGATCTCTGGACTTCATTTCTACATTGATGCGGTAGTTTGATCCTTGTCGAACATTGCCAACACCGTCTATGCGAAGTGAAGTTTTGATTTGGAAAGTAGATAGCTTTTGGCAGAATCTAATATTGCTCTGAACTCATTGGAAACACCATTTTGGGTAGTAAAAAGTACCTTTGCTGTTGCCAGAAAAACATAACTCTGGCCTCCTTCGGCTGCCTTTGTAGCTGAAGATGTAACTGCGACAGCGTTTGAGGACGATATGCATCCTTGATTAGTTGAGTTGATTTTAGAAGAGTACTTTGATGAATTTGTTTATATTGTGCTATTTCTGCATCCGCCTGAATTGCTATTTTTCGAAGCGTGATCACTTCTAATACAGTTGACTCAAAAATTTTGTTGCTGTACCCAATTTTTTCGTTCTGCCTCTGATAGTTGATGAAATTCGTTGCAGTGATATAGTTTATGGCCACCGTTTTTGCACAATTTGCAGGTGCCCTTATTGATTCAATTGGAGATTGTAACTGAAGAAACAGTCCTTTGCGCCAGTTTTCCGGTTTGAACAATTGGCTCCATTGATTGAAGTTGAAGTTCCAGAAATTATAAAAACTCAGCCATAACTGGTACGTACCTTGCATGTACATTATATGAGTGCCTCTGTCGAGTTTCTTAATTAATAATTGTATGAGTATTGCATCCCAAGAGGTTGTTACAATACCCAAATTTTTTAATGCCAGCAAACACTCCTTGGTTGTGCCATGCAGAGCTTTGATAGATGGTGCAAATGACGTCACTGGAGGTTGGTTAATAATTTGGTCAACCAAGTTAATGAGTCCTTTGTTATTGCAGCGATCCTGAAATGTTTTCCATGCAGTGTAGCAATTTGCTTCTGATAAAGAAAACTGACTAATTAAGTGTTCAGCTTCTCCAGAAAAATTACTTTTTAAATACCACATTTTTTGAATGGACGTTATTGGCTGCTTGTCCACCATCTCAGAAAATAAATCATGAAATTAACGCCATTTTAAATAATCTCCATCAAATTGTGGTATAGTGAAAATTGACTAATTGATGATTGATTAGTTAATGATTTTTGTGTATAGTAGTTAGGCAAATGTAGTGTTGCCTCAAATGTTGAGTGATTTGATTGTTCAAGCTGGATCTGCTAATACTACAGCTGGATTTGCTTGATGATTGAGCGGACGTCCTGGATGGATATCCTGTTGCGAGGTCAATCCACTCGTGAATGCTTCAAGTTCCTTACCACTGGTGAGAGGAAGCTTGAAGTCAAGAGTGTTTTTTGGGGGTTACCAAATGTAGTATTGGTTTTTGATACCTTGGTTGCGTGTTCAAAGCGCTTTCAGGTTATTAAAGTTCTTGGTGGGGGGAAACTTAATTTTTCTAAAAACGTCACCAAAATGTAGAGTCCGAACTAAAGTCCTATGAACTAGTCCGAATTCTACTGTCAATTGATAATTGCCAATGTTATGGCAGTAAATGGTTGTAAGGATGAAGTTAATGTTGATTCAACCCCGACACATATATCAGTGTTGACAACTCGATTTGTTTCGATCTTATGTTTATCACTATTTTCCACGAATATTACGAACAATTTTAAAAATATTCATTTAAATGTTCAAAATTGTTTAGGTTTTCGAATTGAATTGAGTAATCAATAACCAATGCGACTATTTCTGCTAAATACAGCCATGTTATTTAAGCAAATAATTTGTCCTTATTTCATTACTTTTTATACATAAGTAGTAGTCTTTAATAAACGTTCATAAAGTTAACATTGTGCGTTCGTGTTTTCCTATAAACTTTATTCTCAATTGATTCTTATTTTTGGTTCGAACAAGGTGTCTGCAAATATATATTAATCTCAGCATGAAAAGATGAATTGTTATTATTTTTTTAATTTTTATCTTTTCCAAAATTATTAGTATAGGGTATATTTTTGAGTCCGCATAGACCGACTTAAACTCCTTTTTATCTTTAAATTACAAGCTAAGTCAAATAGAAATATTTAACTATAAGATTTGTTTAAAGGTTAATATCTGGACGTTTTATTGATATACGGCATAACAAAAATTGACAGTATTTTTAGTCAAGACTAATTTGAAATTTTTTTAATATATCGCATAATTTTTAAGCTCTCAAAATAGTGGATAGTATGATCCCTTACTTTGACTATGGGTTTTCAAACGCCGTCTGAGTTAAAAAAATTATTCCGCTTTGGTCTCTTGGGAAGGCACCTTTATAGTTTTTCTACTCCAATTTTTCAGATAGTATTTAAATATTTCTATAATAATTAGAAATTATAATTATACTGGTCAAAAACGAAAAACGCGAAACAATTAACTACAAATTTAAATGGTATTAGAATTTAAAGCTTAAGAATCGGCAACTGTATGAAAATGATAATCGTACCCAACATTGTTTATAATATTGAGTTTAGACACATGTGGAAGGTATCAAAGATTCGGCCCAGTCGAATTTAACACTCTTACTTGTTTTTTCTTTCATCCGATCAAGTAAAATTTCTGTCCACTTTTTAATTGTTGCTTTTGCATTTGTAAGTTCCTACCTACGAGCGCAAGATCGAATCGACTAACCTTTGAATTAAATAAAAATGCATCTATTTTTGGAAGTTTTTAGGGGGGTATATAGTCGTTATCTTAAATTTAAAAAATACAAAATTATTAATTAAGACACGCATTGGTAATAGTCGTAATTAATTTAGAAACAAGTACAAATAGTAAACCAACGAAGCGTAGTGTTTTAATATTTATTGTTGCTTTTGATTAAATCCGTTTTGACATTATCATGGCAAATATTTTTAAGAGAATAATATTATGATATATTGAAGATTTTTTTGTTTGACACATTAAACAAAACTAGTGTGCTTACCTAAATTTTCATAAATATCATCAGATACATCCCAGCGATCTATAATACCTAGGAATTTTTCCAAATAGGCAAATGTTGCTGTTTTTGGATTGTTGCTATACCAAAGTTGAATAACTTTAGTCATTGGATCATCGCCGCCCATATTTTTCTCATCACACAAGATCTTCTGCTTTGCCAATGAAGCCATCCCTCTCCAATCTCTTTCGTAGCCTTCCTCCGAACGTAAAATCTTTTTTGAATTCAATAAATGTGAAAGTTTTCGTAAAGTTCTTTTACTGAGTGCAGTTAATGGTATTTCCTGAAAAGCAATGACATCACTCTCCACAGACAAGGTTGGTGAATCGATTGAACCAATACTCATGTTACTGCGATAAATGTTTGATATCGACAATTTAAGATTCTGCACCATTTTGTCGCTCGTACTTCAACTGGAAAATGTGAAAAGTTGTTTGTTTTAAATGTATTTAGAATTTTAAATAACTTAAGAAACATATATACTTGGGCAGGTCGATTTAAAAATCGCCCAAGTGACAATGAAAATCGTGTTCTAGGGATAAGAATAAGAAACTTTGATCGAGGAACCATACCTCTAAAACAAATTCTGAAGTCCCGACTTTTGACCCGTAGAGTCAAATATTGAAAAATCCCACTTTGACCCATTTAGAGCGCCCCAATCGAGTCCAAATGAATTACCGACCTCCACTAACTTTGGAGGGCCGATACATCCATGCCAGTGGCACACCCCCTGGAACCCCTGTGGGGTTCCCCGTACAAACATTTCAAAAAATCACCATTTTTGGCACTTTACATGAAAAAATCATAGCTGGCATACTATCTCATAAATTTCCTAACAACATATTTAAACCAGTTGCATTTATATCAAGGGCTTTATCTAAAGCCGAACAAAAGTACAGTACACATGAAAAAGAAGCACTGGCTATTATTTTCTGTGTAACGAAATTAAAACAATATTTAATTGGAAATTTCTTTACATTAAGAACTGATCATAAATCATTGACTTCAATATTGCCGAATATAAGGGCTTGCCATTAATGGCAGCCGCACGTGTTCAAAGGTGGGCATTTATTCTTTCGGGATTTAATTATTTAATAGAATTTGTTAAGGGTCAATCGAATGAAGCCGACTATTTATCGCGAATGCCTCAACTGAGGATAAATGGCGTCAATGACACCGATGATAGTACCTTCGTAAACTATATACAGAAGAATATTTTGAACCTAGACTTTATAGACATAGCCCGTGAAACTCGGCGTGATCCTATTCTATCTAAGGTATGTGAATTTGTTCGAATGGGTAGAATTGGGAATTAAAAGGTGAAGAGTTTAAGACATTTACAAGTAAGGATATTGAGCTAACCGTGGATCATGACTGTGTATTATGGGGCTATAGAGTTATACTACCGGAAAAATTAAGGAAATCAATACTTCGGCTATTGCATGAATCTCACTTGGACATAGTTAAGACCAAAGCGCTAGCCAGGTCATTTGTCTGGTGGCCCAAGCTTGATAATGATATTGAAAATTTGGTCAAATCCTGTATTTCGTGTCAGAAACTCATTGCTAGTCCGGAAAAGAGTGTGCTCATACCATGGAGTCCTACAAGCTCTGTGTGGCAACGGATTCACATAGACTTTGCGGGTCCAATTATAATTTGTTTATAATTATAGACTCATATTCAAAATGGGTAGAAGTTTTTAAGACAAAGGATATCACTTCCAATTTTTTAATAATGAAATTAAGAGAAATTTTTTGGCCGTTTCGGTATTCCTTATACGATTGTAAGTGATAACGGTAGACAGTTTGTCACAGGCGAATTTAAGGATTTTATTTTAAAATATGGTATCAGACATATATTGACTGTTCCTGGACATCCAGCAACAAACGGCCAGGCTGAGAATTTTGTCAAGACATTAAAAAAATCCATTTATGCGAATTTAGATTCTGGTAAAGACGAGAATATTGATGTGATTTTAAACCGATTTTTAATGGACTATCGTAATATGAAACACAGCTCAACGGATGAAAGCCCAGCTAAGGTTTTTATTGGAAGATCAATTAGAACACGATTTGATCTAATTAAACCTCATCTCATTGAAAATAGGATATTAGAGAAGCGAGATGAAAAGTGTTTCTAATTATAAGGGTAAGAGGTTAGTCAATTTTAGGAAGGATCAAAATGTTTTTATTAGAGATTATACAAATGTAAACAAGGAGTCATGGGCCCCGGCTATTATTAGTGATAAAACGGGTCCACGTTCATATCAATGTATTCTTTCGAACGGTAGAATTATAAAGAGACATACTGATCAGATTAGGGCAGGTCCGACGGAAAATCAAAACGTTAATGATGATTTCATGTTGCCAGCGCCACCATCATGTTGAAATAAAAATACAAGTGCATCAGTTCAAAAGTCACAAAATAATAATTCCGTAGAATTAAAGAACAAAAATGTACATAAACCAAATTAAGAAATTGATATAGAAACTGAGGTTATAAATTCATATATTAATAAAAACTTGTCAGATGAAATTCAGGAAAGACAAAACAAAAATATATGCACAACGGTTTTAAGACCCAAGGAAAGGAAAATATATAAACAATGAATAAAAAAAGGAACTATTTTTATAAACTATTGTATAATTTATGAATTTCAAATCTGAACTGAATTCTTATAGAATCGAAATAATAAATATATTTTATGAATTTATGTAAAAAAATGTATAATTAATAATTATAAATATATGAGTATATAATTTAATACAGTAATTGTATACGTATATAAAGTTAATTAATGTTTATAAAAATTGAAAACAATTTGATAAATACTAATGAACAAATTTAAGTGGAGGCGTGCATAAGTGCATCTCCAACTCTGTAATTAACATTATCTTAGAATTAAGCTTTTCTCACGTTAATCTCATAGCCTTCTAGTTATTTACAATATCAATAAAAGTTAGTTGTTAAACAAACTTCGTGTTTCAATACATTACAGTAACTGTGTTCTGGATCAACTAATATCTGACGATACATCTTTTGTATGTCAGCATTGAACACATATCGGAAAAAACGCCACTTTAGAATAAGAGATAAATCAGTTTGTAAAACCGGACCTATATGAAATATATCATTCAGACTTAACCCATTGGAAGACCGCGATGAAGCATGTTTGGAAACGAAAACTGTTAATGCTAACTTTGCCTACTTTAAAAAATTTGATGACCTATTGGAACGTTTTTCTTTCCAAGCATGTTACTTCTACAATACGAGGCTCGGAATTTGGATTAAAAATACTATTCTTTTTAAGCCATTTTCCTCCATTCCACCAATGCTCATTATCTATTATATCTTACGGAAAAAGCCCTCGACTTGCCAAATCCGCCGGATTATTTTCGGAAGAAACATGGTACCATTGTCTTGGATCAATTATCTGGATAATTTTGGAAACCCTATTTGCGACAAAGGTTAACCATGAACATGGGGGTTTAGCTAGCCACGCAAGGACAATGGTGGAGTCAGTCCAACAAAAAATTTAATATTTTTCTACCTCTAATCGCGGAAGAAGACAGTCAATCAATTCTGCAAGATGGACAGCACCACAAATCTTGGAACAGACAAAGTTTTTACTGGAGCTACTTTTGTTTTAGAAGACACCAAGTGGGTTTTTATAGAACTTGTTATATAAAATCACTAAATTAGTAACACTGTTTTCCATTAACAATATGGCAATATTGTATGTAAATAAATGTCATTAAGAAGATAATAAAAACCAAGCACTTCTTGTTAAACCATCAATATCTACGGTTGTTTTATTACAACAATTGGCGACGAGCTGGAGAAAAAAAGTTGGTTAATAAGAAAAAAATCTGCATTTTATACAGTAAAAGTGCTATTACAACCTGTTTTCTTTTGTAAAACAAAAATAATTAATAAAACTAATTACATGAAATGGCTGTGAAAAAAAAATGTTTCATTCTTTAGCTTTGAGCCGTTTGACTCAAAAGAACCGCATGGTCAAGATGGGTCAAACGTTTTGAGACAGCGTTGACGTTATACGAGTGTGACAACACAAAACACCAGCGCCTTCTACGTTTCATCGGGTCAGATACCTATAACATATTGTGCGATAAATTGACTCCACAATTTCCAGAGGATAAAACGTATAAGGAAATTGTAACCTTATTACAAAATCACTTTGACCCAAAACCCAACGAAATATTGGAAAATTTTCGTTTTAACATGAGGCGGCAAAAAGACGGCGAAAAAGCATCAGACTTTTTGGTGGCACTGCGTCAATTGTCTGCAAGCTGTAATTTTGGAATACATTTGGAAAAAGCATTGAGGAACCAATTTGTCTTTGGCCTTGTAGACAACAAATTACAAAGCCGGCTTTTAGAAAAAAAGAGCCTGACTTTAGATGACGCAATAACAATGGCGACCGCTTGTGAATTAGCAGAAAAGGGCGGTATCGAATTGAAAGGCAATGGCAAAGAGACGGCCAGTGTTCACAAAATGGCGGAAAAAAATAAAAGAGCCAATACATATACAAAGAAATGTTTTCGATGTGGTGACCCTCGACATACGGCTGAAAAGTGTAAATTTAAAGAAGCCACATGTCATTTCTGTAAAAAAAAAGGGACACCTGCGGAAAGTTTGTTTCAAGGAAAAAAAAAACAACTGTACCATATTGAGGGTAATCCCGAAAATAATACAGCTTCATCAACAGTAGAAGAAATCTAACAAATAAATGACCCACAAAACGTGTTAAGTATTCGCGAGAAGATAATGTACAAGCTAGAGGTAAACAACAAATCGATTAATTTTGAAGTGGATACAGGGGCACCAGTCTCAATCATCAATCTGAAGGATGCCAAAGAATATTTTCCTAAATTGGAGGTCAAATGTCCAGACATGGAACTTGTAAGCTATTGTGGGACCCCATTAAAATGCGTTGGCTATGTGTGGGTAAATATTAAAAATGAAATTGACACTAACGTTAAATTATACATAGTGCGATCGGATCGTAAGCCACTAATGGGTAGAGAGTGGTTGTTTAAAATAAAACTTAATTGGAATGAAGTTTTAAACAAGGATGGTAATAATTTGGTAAATACGATACAAATAAAAGAATCCTCACAACAAATACAAATGTTATTACAAAAATATCCTTCAGTATTTTCAAAATCTATTGGAAAAATTTCAGAATTGCAGGCTAGGCTCTATCTTAAACCTAATGTGACCCCCAAATTTGTGAAGGCCAGGCGGGTACCATTTCCCCTAATGGATGCAGTGGAAAAACAATTACTAGAGCACGTGGATGAAGGTCTGTTGGTAAAAGTGGAGCGTAGTGAGTGGGCAACACCAGTCGTGGTAGTCCCAAAGAAAAATGGTGCTGTACGTATTTGCGGGGACTACAAAATTACATTGAACCCGGCTCTGGTGGTAGATGAGTACCCATTGCCGACTGTAGAGGAACTTTTTAGCAAGATGGCAGGTGAAGTAAAATTTTCGAAAATTGATTTAACCAAGGCTTACCTGCAGCTAGAAATCCATCCTGAGGATAGACACTTATTAACCCTCAACACCCACAAGGGGCTATATCGACCCACACGTATGATGTACGGCATAGCTAGTGCACCTGCCAAGTGGCAACTGCTAATGGAGCAGGTACTTGGCGATATTCCTGGATTTTCAGTATTCCTGGATGATATCAAAATTACAGCCCCTAATGATGAAACCCATTTCCAACGAATCGAAGAAGTACTTAAACGTTTAGAAAAATTAACATGCGTATAAATGTGGAAAAATCCGAATTTATGAAAGATTCAATTGAGTATTGTGGTTATTTAATAAATAAAGATGGCATACAACGAATTAAAGCAAAAGTGGAAGCTATTCAAAATATGAAACAACCACAGAACAGAGACGAAGTACGAGCTTTTCTTGGTCTAATCAACTACTACGGCAGATTTATAAAAAATTTAAGCGATATTTTATTTCCGCTAAATCGGTTGCTGCAAGATGATGTTAAATTCGAATTCAACGCTAAATGTGAAAAAGCTTTTTTGGAAATCAAAAAACAAATGCAATCCGACACCGTGTTGACACACTATGACCCAAAATTACAATTACTATTGGCGGTTGATAATAGTCCTACTGGGGTTGGCGCTGTTCTTAGCCACATGTATGGCGATGGAAGCGAAAAGCCTATACAGTTTGCTTCACAAACCCTTAGTAAAGTGCAACAGCGGTACTCGCAAATTGACAGAGAAGCTTATGCGATCATCTATGGTGTTCGTAAGTTTTATAATTACTTATATGGTAAAAAGTTTTGTCTAATTACAGATAACCGAGCGGTATCGCAAATCTTCTCACCTAGTAAAGGCCTACCTGTGCATTCAGCAACTAGAATGCAACATTACGCGTTGTTCTTAGAGCAGTTCGAATACGAGATGAAATGTAAAAAGTCCAAAGAAAACGCTAATGCTGATGCGATGTCGCGCCTCCCAAACAGAGGCACTTATAATTTCACTGAAGAAGTGTATGTCATCGAGGAGGAAATGATTGATAATTTGCCCGTAACCCTTGAGGAGCTTAAAAAACAGACCCAAATGGATGATAAGGTCAAGAACTTAATCAAATGTCTAGAATATGGTCGTGAAAGTGAATCCAAAGATCGTTTTGGTGTTGCCCAGACGGAATTTGGTCTACACAATGGTTGTATTCTACGTGGTATAAGGGTATACATACCTAAGCCACTACGTAAAAAAAAATTTAAATGAGTTACATTCCGCACATTTCGGCATATCTCGTATGAAAAGTTTAGCGAGAGCCTACGTTTGGTGGAATCAAATGGATAAGGATATTGAGATGTTAGTATCCAAATGTGCATTATGTCAGTCGACAAGACCCGACCCAAATGGGTAACACCAGTTCATTGCTGGACAAAACCCAACAAACCATTCGAACGCGTACATGCAGATTACGCTGGACCATTTATGGGTAAATATTTATTTATACTTGTGGATGCGTTCAGTAAATGGCCGGAGGTCCATATTGTCCCTAACATGACAGCAGAAACAACTATACAAAAGTGCCGTGAAATATTTTCTCAATTTGACATACCAAACATATTTGTCAGCGACCATGGGACCCAATTTAATTCCGGCGAATTCCAAAATTTTCTCAAAATAAATGGAATTGTACATAAGCAGGGTGCTCCATACCACCCAGCTACGAATGGCCAAGCCGAAAGGTATGTGCAGACAATAAAGTATAAATTATTAGCATCAAAATGTACTCCAAATACAATGGGTACAGAGCTATCAAAAATTTTACTGTCGTATAGACGTGCCATTCATCCCACAACGAGTAAATCACCCTCAATGTTAATGTTAGGCCGTCAAATTCAATCACGCCTTGATCTGATCCTACCGGACAATGATGTCAACCACAAATTAAGTTTAATCACTGAAAAGAAATTCTTGAAAGGAGACAGAGTATCCGTACGAGATTATCTGTCTAAAAACAAATGGCAATTTGGAGTAGTGGAAGAGAGTATCGGTGAGTTACATTATAACATTGTACTAAATGATGGGCGTAGATGGAAAAGACACGTAGATCAAATGCGTAAAGTAAATGTAGAATCTAACACTCCGTTAAATCAACCTGATCCAGACCCAACTCCGAATATAGAACAACCCAATGAAGCAGTGAACCACGGTGCACCTCAGTCAATTCTTCAACAACAACCAGAAGCACAAACCAGTGAAACTCGTATACCGGAGATGGGAGTAGGACCGGACGTCAATACACAATCAAATCCATCTCAACGATCTACAGAAGTCGAAACAGAACTGCGACGCCCTCAGAGACAACGTAAAATGCCACAACGCTTTTTAGCATAAGCACAATGTAAATTTATATTAATTTAAACCTTTTCACATATACTATTTTTAATAAATTGAATTGATATAACTAAGGGGGGGGAGAAATGTTATATAAAATCACTAAATTAGTAACACTGTTTTCAATTAACAATATGGCAATATTGTATGTAAATAAATGTCATTAAGAAGATAATAAAAATCAAGCACTTGTTAAACCATCAATATCTACGGTTGTTTTATTACAACAGAACTACCGTTCAATATTCGAACATAAAAGACTGCTGCGTATGCTTTTTCGGACGCATCGCAGAATCCGTGGAATTGGATTTCAGCGGTTTTAGTAAAATCGATCCATCGAGGAATGCGGATATCATTAATAAATGAATCATCCGATTGGAAAGTTTTCCATTGCGAAAGAGACGTGGGAGAGAGTATATCATCCCAGTCACAATTGGGGCACAATTGACCCCGAAAGTAACTATTTCAGTTCAAAGTCCTGGATGAAATCACTTGGGTCTTGTCGGAATAAAATTCTCTGAAAACGAGTTTGTTCTGGATCAACTAATATCTGACAATACATCTTTTGTATGTCAGCATTGAACACATATCGGAAAAAACGCCACTTTAGAATAAGAAGAGATAAATCAGTTTTTTAAAACCGGACCTATATGAAGTATAGACTTAAAATTCAGACTTAACCCATTGGAAAGGAAAACTGTTAATGCTAACTTTGCCTACTTTAAAAAATTTGATGACCTATTGGAACTTTTTTCTTTCCAAACATGTTTCTTCTACAATACGAGGCTCGGAATTTGGATTAATAATACTATTCTCTTTAAGCCATTTTGGTCCATACCATCAAGCTCATTATCTATTATATCTTGCGGAAAAAGCCCTCGACTTGCCAAATCCGCCGGATTATTTTCGGAAGAAACATGGTACCAATGTCTTGGGTCAATTATCTGGATAATTTTGGAAAGCCTATTTGCGACAAAGGTTAACCATGAACATGGGGGTTTAGCTAGCCATGAAAGGACAATGGTGGATTCAGTCCAACAAAAAATTGAACATTTTTCTACCTCTAATCGCGGAAGAAGACTGTCAATCATTTCTGCAATAAGGACAGCACCACAAAGCTCTAATCTTGGAACAGACAAAGCTTTTACTGGAGCTACTTTTGTTTTAGAAGACACCAAGTGGGTCTTTATAGAACTACCGTTCACTATTCGAACATATAAGACTGCTGCGTATGCTTTTTCGGATGCATCGCAGAATCCGTAGAATTGGATTTCAGCGGTTTACATTAAATCGATCCATCGAGGAATGCGGATATCATTAATAAATGAATAATTCAATTGGAAAGTTTTCCACTGCGAAAGAGACGTGGGAGAGAGGATATCATCCCAGTCGGTACGTTCAATCCATATTTGTTGCATTAATATCTTCGCTAGAACAACGCACGGTGACAACCAGCCAGCAGGATCAAATAGTCGCGCAATTTGGGATAAAACTTCACGTTTTGTATATTTCGATGGTTCCGGAAATTGGTTTGCTGCAAAATAGAAGGAATCTGTACTTGCGTTCCACCGGATGCCAAGTGTTTTTGCTGAACTGCTGTGCTCGAAATCCAAAAAATCTTCATTCAGTAAGGGCTCAGAGGGTATATCTGCTAGGACATCGTTGGAGTTCGCTGTCCACTTCCGTAGTGAAAATCCGGCAGAGTCTAGAGCACGAATAAGCTGATTTTTGGCCTCCAAAGCATCTTGAATGGAATGAGCTCCAGCTAACACATCATCTACATACATAGAATCATGGAGAATATTGCTGGCGAGTGGATATATGGATCGAACATCATCAGCTAGTTGGATAATCGTTCGAATAGCGAGGTATGGGGCACAATTGACCCCGAATATATTATTTGCATAAGCGCATCTCCAACTCTGTAATTAACATTATCTAAGAATTAAGCTTTTCTCACGTTAATCTAATAGCCTTCTAGTTATTTACAATAGCAATAAAAGTTAGTTGTTAAACAAACTTCAAGTGTTTCAATATACATTACATTGGCGACGAAGTAAAATTATAAATCGTAAATACGACTATAAGTGTGTACAATATACAAAGCGTGCAAAGCGAAACACAAAATTGATATTTAACGGAGTTTGTCATCTTGTATTTTTTATTTTTTTTTTTGGGCGTATTATGCCATAAAAACAACAAGAACAATAACAACCAAATATATAAAAATAATTAATTTAAAAATTAATTATAAAACATCAAAGAAAAATGTCACTTTAACAAGACATCAAAAAAAAAGGAAGTTTTGCCTATGTATATGTATATATATAAAACAATATAATAAAACAAACTGTTTAATAAATTAAAGATATTGTCTTTAAATAAAAAAAAAAAATTAACGTGTTCAACGCATAAAATATGCCTAATGCCTGAAGGTGAAAAAAACGCACATAATGGTACAGTTACAATATACCATCCAAAAAATATTCCTCAATTTTGTCCACGAAATGAATCATGGATTTTATGGAAAGAAAAACTCGATATTCATTTTACGGAAATTAATTGTACTGAAGAGAATGCCAAAAAGGCAACTCTCTTAAAATCCATTGGAGCTACAGCATACGAAACTTTGCATAATTTATGCAGCCCAGCCACACCAGTCTCAAGAACATACAAAGAACTTTGCAAATTACTCAAAGAGCACTACACCCCACCAACAATAGTTTTTCGTGAGCGTAAAAGCTTTCACACAGCAGTGCAAGCTGACGATGAATCTGTAACAGATTGGCATGCAAGAGTAAAAAAGCTAGCACTTGCATCTAAATTGGGTGAAAATTTAAATTCATTCGTGTTAGATCGCTTCATTATGGGAA
This sequence comes from Cordilura impudica, assembly GCA_963682025.1. Classification (NCBI taxonomy): domain Eukaryota; kingdom Metazoa; phylum Arthropoda; class Insecta; order Diptera; family Scathophagidae; genus Cordilura; species Cordilura impudica. The sequence continues at coordinate 116,825,398 of OY821521.1, read as the reverse complement.
TTAACAACAAAATATTTGAGAGACTTTGCGAAGAAGACTAGAAATTAACCATGGAAGCAGCATTACAAAAAGCTCTAATAATGGAGATGAAGTTGTCAACAAAATCAAACAATGATGTACAAGTTGCTTATATTAAAAGCAAATATAAAAAAAATCAACAACAACAACTTTCAGCACAACAACAATAAAAACAACAGACAAAATAACTATGAATGAATGGTAGTAAGAAGAAACAAACAAGCAGCAGCTGACCAAACTACATAATTTAAGGCCTGTTCTCACTGTGGTTGGCAAAACCATAAATCAAATGAATGCCGATTTAAACAGAGCAAATGTCATGTCTGTGGCAAAATTGGTCATTTGGCATCTGTATGTAGAGGAAAAGTAAAAGTAGTTAATTATGTATCAGATTCAAATAGTGTAGATTATGATAACTTTAATGATTTTTCTATTTACAGCATAAATAATTTAAAAGATAGTGGCAATTCAACTGAACTCTACAAAGTTTCAATTAAAATAGATGGTATTCCAATTGATGTGGTGTGCGATTCTGGTGCTCCTTGCAAATTGGTAACGAAATCATTTGTTAACAGATTAAATAAAAAAGTGAGTCTCAAATATTATACTGATCCGTATGTTTACTATAATGGAAACAAAGTTAAGGCGTTAGGACAATATGATGAAGAAGTTGAATATAATGGTAAGGTGAGAAAAATCAGACTTGTAGTGACAGATGATAATAGAAGTACTTTATCTGGTAGAAATTTTTTAAGATCATTTGGTTTCGAACTTGTTCAGGTGAACTCTATCAGTTCTGGTCAGTATTCCATTTTGACTGAGCAGATAAAGCACGAATTTCATGAAGTTTTTAGTAGTGGCCTTGGAAGTTATAAATTTGGGAAAATTTCTCTGGCCATGGACAAGGATGCAAAATCTATCTTTTGTAAGCCGCGTCCAGTGCTATTAGCTTGGAAAAGTAAAATTGAGGATAGCCTAAGGGAATTAATTGCGAATGATGTTTTGGAACGGGTGGATCATTCGGAGTGGGGTACACCTCTTGTTCCAATTTTAAAGCCGAATGGTGACATTCGAATTTGTGGTGACTATAAAGTCACTATAAACAAATATTTGAACGATTTTAAGTATCCCCTTCCTTTAATAGACGAAATATTTGCTTCACTTCAAGGGTGTCAACAGTTTTCGAAACTAGACTTGTCTAATGCATATAACCAGCTTATTCTTGAAGATGAATCACAGCTTCTATGTACATGGTCAACCCACATTGGCACCTTGAAGATGAAATGTTTGCCTTTTGGCATTAAACCTGCAGCTTCGATATTTCAAAAGACGATGGCAAATTTATTGCAGGGCATAACATTTGTAGTTGTATATCAGGATGATATTACGGTATCAGGTGAAAATTTAACGGAACATATTCAGAATCTGAAATCAGTGTTGAATAAATTATTGGAGGCTGGACTTACGCTTAATTTATTAAAGTGTGAATTTTTTAGAAACGAAATTTCATACTTAGGTTTTACCATTGACAAATTTGGTCTTAGAAAGAACGAAGAAAGAATGAGTTCGGTGTTGGGTGCTCCAGTTCTCAATAATGTGTCGGAATTAGGTTAATAATTTTGCAAAAATTATGACACCTTTATATCATTTGTTACAAAAAAATGTTAAATTTGAGTGGTCTGAAAGTTGTCAAATAGCGTATGATACGATAAAGAAGGAAATTATTTCGGATAACGTTTTAGTACACTTCAACCCAAAGTTACCAATTTTTCTTACAACAGACGCTTCAGATTATGCCATAGCTGGCATACTATCTCATAAATTTCCTAACAACATATTTAAACCAGTACCATTTATATCAAGGGCTTTATCTAAAGCCGAACAAAAGTACAGTACACATGAAAAAGAAGCACTGGCTATTATTTTCTGTGTAACGAAATTAAAACAATATTTAATTGGAAATTTCTTTACATTAAGAACTGATCATAAATCATTGACTTCAATATTGCCGAATATAAGGGCTTGCCATTAATGGCAGCCGCACGTGTTCAAAGGTGGGCATTTATTCTTTCGGGATTTAATTATTTAATAGAATTTGTTAAGGGTCAATCGAATGAAGCCGACTATTTATCGCGAATGCCTCAACTGAGGATAAATGGCGTCAATGACACCGACAGAAGGAGAATATTTTGAACCTAGACTTTCGAGACATAGCCCGTGAAACTCGGCGTGATCCTATTCTAGCTAAGGTATGTGAATTTGTTCGAATGGGTAGAATTCGGAATTAAAAGGTGAAGAGTTTAAGACATTTATAAGTAAGGATATTGAGCTAACCGTGGATCATGACTGTGTATTATGGGGCTATAGAGTTATAGTACCGGAAAAATTAAGGAAATCAATACTGCGGCTATTGCATGAATCTCACTTGGGCATAGTTAAGACCAAAGCGCTAGCCAGGTCATTTGTCTGGTGGCCCAAGCTTGATGATACTGAAAATTTGGTCAAATCCTGTATTTCGTGTCAGAAACTCATTGCTAGTCCGGAAAAGAGTGTGCTCATACCATGGAGTCCTACAAGCTCTGTGTGGCAACGGATTCACATAGACTTTGCGGGTCCAATCAGGAATTATCATTTTTTTATAATTATAGACTCATATTCAAAATGGGTAGAAGTTTTTAAAACAAAGGATATCACTTCCAATTTTGTAATAATGAAATTAAGAGAAATTTTTTGCCGTTTCGGTATTCCTTATACGATTGTGATAACGGTAGACAGTTTGTCTCAGGCGAATTTAAGGATTTTATTTCAAAAAATGGTATCAGACATATATTGACTGTTCCTGGACATCCAGCCACAAACGGCCAGGCGGAGAATTTTGCCAAGTCATTAAAAAAATCCATTTATGCGAACTTAGATTCTGGTAAAGACGAGAATATTGATGTGATTTTAAACCGATTTTTAATGGACTATCGTAATATGAAACACAGCTCAACGGATGAAAGCCCAGCTAAGGTTTTTATTGGAAGATCAATTAGAACACGATTTGATCTAATTAAACCTCCTCTCATTGAAAATAGGATATTAGAGAAGCAGATGAAAAGCGCTTCTAATTATAAGGATAAGAGGTTAGTCAATTTTAGGAAGGATCAAAATGTTTTTATTAGAGATTATACAAATGTAAACAAGGAGTCATGGGCCCCGGCGATTATTAGTGATAAAACGGGTCCACGTTCATATCAATGTATTCTTTCGAACAGTAGAATTATAAAGAGACATACTGATCAGATTAGGGCAGGTCCGACGGAAAATCAAAACGTTAATGATGATTTCATGTTGCCAGAGCCACCATCATGTTCAAATAAAAATACAAGTGCATCAGTTGAACAATCACAAAATAATAATTGCGTAGAATTAAAGAACAAAAATGTAAATAAACCAAATTCAGAAATTGATATAAAAACTGAGGTTATAAATTCAGATATTAATAAAAACTTGTCAGATGAAATTCAGGAAAGACAAAACAAAAATATATGCACAAGGGTTTTAAGACCCAAGGAAAGGAAAATATATAAACAATGAATAAAAAAAAGGAACTATTTTTATAAACTATTGTATAATTTATGAATTTCAAATCTGAACTGAATTCTTATAGAATCGAAGTAATAAATATATGTTATGAATTTATGTAAAAAAATGTGAATATAATGGTAAGGTGAGAAAAATCAGACTTGTAGTGACAGATGATAATAGAAGTACTTTATCTGGTAGAAATTTTTTAAGATCATTTGGTTTCGAACTTGTTCAGGTGAACTCTATCAGTTCTGGTCAGTATTCCATTTTGACTGAGCAGATAAAACACGAATTTCATGAAGTTTTTAGTAGTGGCCTTGGAAGTTATAAATTTGGGAAAATTTCTCTGGCCATGGACAAGGATGCAAAATCTATCTTTTGTAAGCCGCGTCCAGTGCTATTAGCTTGGAAAAGTAAAATTGAGGATAGCCTAAGGGAATTAATTGCGAATGATGTTTTGGAACGGGTGGATCATTCGGAGTGGGGTACACCTCTTGTTCCAATTTTAAAGCCGAATGGTGACATTCGAATTTGTGGTGACTATAAAGTCACTATAAACAAATATTTGAACGATTTTAAGTATCCCCTTCCTTTAATAGACGAGATATTTGCTTCACTTCAAGGGTGTCAACAGTTTTCGAAACTAGACTTGTCTAATGCATATAACCAGCTTATTCTTGAAGATGAATCACAGCTTCTATGTACATGGTCAACCCACATTGGCACCTTGAAGATGAAATGTTTGCCTTTTGGCATTAAACCTGCAGCTTCGATATTTCAAAAGACGATGGCAAATTTATTGCAGGGCATAACATTTGTAGTTGTATATCAGGATGATATTACGGTATCAGGTGAAAATTTAACGGAACATATTCAGAATCTGAAATCAGTGTTGAATAAATTATTGGAGGCTGGACTTACGCTTAATTTATTAAAGTGTGAATTTTTTAGAAACGAAATTTCATACTTAGGTTTTACCATTGACAAATTTGGTCTTAGAAAGAACGAAGAAAGAATGAGTTCGGTGTTGGGTGCTCCAGTTCTCAATAATGTGTCGGAATTAGGTGCATTTTTAGGCATGGCGAATTATTACGCAAAATTTGTTAATAATTTTGCAAAAATTATGACACCTTTATATCATTTGTTACAAAAAAATGTTAAATTTGAGTGGTCTGAAAGTTGTCAAATAGCGTATGATACGATAAAGAAGGAAATTATTTCGGATAACGTTTTAGTACACTTCAACCCAAAGTTACCAATTTTTCTTACAACAGACGCTTCAGATTATGCCATAGCTGGCATACTATCTCATAAATTTCCTAACAACATATTTAAACCAGTACCATTTATATCAAGGGCTTTATCTAAAGCCGAACAAAAGTACAGTACACATGAAAAAGAAGCACTGGCTATTATTTTCTGTGTAACGAAATTAAAACAATATTTAATTGGAAATTTCTTTACATTAAGAACTGATCATAAATCATTGACTTCAATATTGCCGAATATAAGGGCTTGCCATTAATGGCAGCCGCACGTGTTCAAAGGTGGGCATTTATTCTTTCGGGATTTAATTATTTAATAGAATTTGTTAAGGGTCAATCGAATGAAGCCGACTATTTATCGCGAATGCCTCAACTGAGGATAAATGGCGTCAATGACACCGACAGAAGGAGAATATTTTGAACCTAGACTTTAGAGACATAGCCCGTGAAACTCGGCGTGATCCTATTCTAGCTAAGGTATGTGAATTTGTTCGAATGGGTAGAATTGGGAATTAAAAGGTGAAGAGTTTAAGACATTTATAAGTAAGGATATTGAGCTAACCGTGGATCATGACTGTGTATTATGGGGCTATAGAGTTATAGTACCGGAAAAATTAAGGAAATCAATACTGCGGCTATTGCATGAATCTCACTTGGGCATAGTTAAGACCAAAGCGCTAGCCAGGTCATTTGTCTGGTGGCCCAAGCTTGATGATACTGAAAATTTGGTCAAATCCTGTATTTCGTGTCAGAAACTCATTGCTAGTCCGGAAAAGAGTGTGCTCATACCATGGAGTCCTACAAGCTCTGTGTGGCAACGGATTCACATAGACTTTGCGGGTCCAATCAGGAATTATCATTTTTTTATAATTATAGACTCATATTCAAAATGGGTAGAAGTTTTTAAAACAAAGGATATCACTTCCAATTTTGTAATAATGAAATTAAGAGAAATTTTTTGCCGTTTCGGTATTCCTTATACGATTGTGATAACGGTAGACAGTTTGTCTCAGGCGAATTTAAGGATTTTATTTCAAAAAATGGTATCAGACATATATTGACTGTTCCTGGACATCCAGCCACAAACGGCCAGGCGGAGAATTTTGCCAAGTCATTAAAAAAATCCATTTATGCGAACTTAGATTCTGGTAAAGACGAGAATATTGATGTGATTTTAAACCGATTTTTAATGGACTATCGTAATATGAAACACAGCTCAACGGATGAAAGCCCAGCTAAGGTTTTTATTGGAAGATCAATTAGAACACGATTTGATCTAATTAAACCTCCTCTCATTGAAAATAGGATATTAGAGAAGCAGATGAAAAGCGCTTCTAATTATAAGGATAAGAGGTTAGTCAATTTTAGGAAGGATCAAAATGTTTTTATTAGAGATTATACAAATGTAAACAAGGAGTCATGGGCCCCGGCGATTATTAGTGATAAAACGGGTCCACGTTCATATCAATGTATTCTTTCGAACAGTAGAATTATAAAGAGACATACTGATCAGATTAGGGCAGGTCCGACGGAAAATCAAAACGTTAATGATGATTTCATGTTGCCAGAGCCACCATCATGTTCAAATAAAAATACAAGTGCATCAGTTGAACAATCACAAAATAATAATTGCGTAGAATTAAAGAACAAAAATGTAAATAAACCAAATTCAGAAATTGATATAAAAACTGAGGTTATAAATTCAGATATTAATAAAAACTTGTCAGATGAAATTCAGGAAAGACAAAACAAAAATATATGCACAAGGGTTTTAAGACCCAAGGAAAGGAAAATATATAAACAATGAATAAAAAAAAGGAACTATTTTTATAAACTATTGTATAATTTATGAATTTCAAATCTGAACTGAATTCTTATAGAATCGAAGTAATAAATATATGTTATGAATTTATGTAAAAAAATGTATAATTAATAATTATAAATATATGAGTATATATTTTAATACAGTAATTGTATACGTATATAAAGTTAATTAATGTTTATAAAAATTTAAAACAATTTGATAAATACTAATGAACAAATTTAAGTGGAGGCGTGTTATATATTATTTGCATAAGCGCATCTCCAACTCTGTAATTAACATTATCTTAGAATTAAGCTTTTCTCACGTTAATCTCATAGCCTTCTAGTAATTTACAATATCAATAAAAGTTAGTTGTTAAACAAACTTTAAGTGTTTCAATACATTACAGTAACTGTTTTCAGTTCAAAGTCCTGGATAACCTCACTTGGGTCTTGTCGGAATAAAATTCTCTGAAAAGGAGTGTGTTCTGGATCAACTAATATCTGACGATACATCTTTTGTATGTCAGCATTGAACACATATCGGAAAAACGCCACTTTAGAATAAGAAGAGATAAATCAGTTTTTTAAAACCGGACCTATATGAAATATATCATTCACACTTAACACATTGCAAGACCGCGACGAAGCATATTTGGAAAGGAAAACTGTTAATGCTAACTTTGCCTACTGTAAAAAATTTTATGACCTATTGGAACGTTTTTCTTTCCAAACATGTTTCTTCTGCAATACGAGGCTCGGAATTTGGATTAAAAATACTATTCTCTTTAAGCCATTTCGGTCCATACCACCAAAGCTCATTATCTATATCTTGCGGAAAAAGCCCTCGACTTGCCAAATCCGCCGGATTATTTTCGGAAGAAACATGGTACCAGTGTCTTGGATCAATTATCTGGATAATTTTGGAAACCCTATTTGCGACAAAGGTTAACCATGAACATGATTAGACCCAGCTAACCATGAAAGAACAATGGTGGAGTCAGTCCAACAAAAAATTTAATATTTTTCTACCTCTAATCGCGGAAGAAGACTGTCATTTCTGCAAGAAGGACAGCACCCCAAAGCTCTAATCTTGGAATAGGCAAAGTTTTTACTGGAGCTACTTTTGTTTTAGAAGACACCAAGTGGGTTTTTATAGAACTACCGTTCACTATTCGAACATATAAGACTGCTGCGTATGCTTTTTCGGATGCATCACAGAATCCGTGGAATTGGATTTCAGCGGTTTATGTTAAATCGATCCATCGAGGAATGCGGATATCATTAATAAATGAATAATTCGATTGGAAAGTTTTCCACTGCGAAAGAGACGTGGGAGAGAGGATATCATCCCAGTCGGTACGTTCAATCCATATTTGTTGCATTAATATCTTCGCTAGAACACGCACGGTGACAACCAGCCAGCAGGATCAAATAGTCGCGCAATTTGGGATAAAACTTCAGTTTTTTATATTTCGATGATCCCGGAAATTGGTTTGCTGCAAAATAGAAGGAATCTGTACTTGCGTTCCACCGGATGCCAAGTGTTTTTGCTGAACTGCTGTGCTCGAAATCCAAAAAATCTTCATTCAGTAAGGGCTCAGAGGGTATATCTGCTAGGACATCTTTGGAGTTCGCTGTCCACTTCCGTAGTGAAAATCCGGCAGAGTCTAGAGCACGAATAAGCTGATTTTTGGCCTCCAAAGCATCTTGAATGGAATGAGCTCCAGCTAACACATTATCTACATACATAGAATCATGGAGAATATTGCTGGCGAGTGGATATATGGATCGAACATCATCAGCTAGTTGGATAATCGTTCGAATAGCGAGGTATGGGGCACAATTGACCCCGAATATAGTATTTGCATAAGCGCATCCCCAACTCTTAACATTATCTAAGAATTAAGCTTTTCTCACGTTAATCTAATAGCCTTCTAGTTATTTACAATATCAATAAAACTTAGTTGTTAAACAAACTTCAAGTGTTTCAATACATTACATTGGCGACGAAGTAAAATTATAAATCGTAAATACGACTATAAGTGTGTACAATATACAAAGCGTGCAAAACACAAAATTGATATTTAACGGAGTTTGTCATCTCGTATTTTTATTTTTTTTTGGGCGTATTATGCCATAAAAACAACAAGAACAGTAACAACCAAATATATAAAAATAATTAATTTAAAAATTAATTATAAAACATCAAAGAAAAGTGTCACTTTAACAAAAAACATTTTTTTTTTGGTAACAAGACATCAAAAAAAAAGGAAGTTTTGGCTATGTATAGGTATATACAAGTTAGTTTAAATGCCTTTTGCACATATAAAAATTCATAAAATAAGTGCCTTTTGGTCACTTTGTATAAAGTATAAAAAATAAAGATAAAAGCCTAGTGGCTTGTTTGAGTTCTGTAAATTAACTGACTATTTTATTCTTATATTTCTTTTAGCTTACACTGACACGAGTAGCAACGTAAGCACATAACTTAAAATATTTTAGTCTACAGCTAAAGAAGTGTCATATTGCGTTAAATAAACAAAATAATACAAAAACAAAATAAACAGAAATATAAAAGTATAAATTCTTAACTATTGTTAACTATTCCCCCTTTTGAATGAAGGCCGTCCTCGGTCTTCCTAACGATCTCTTCCAATGATTTCTTGATGCGGTTCAATTCCCTTTTCTCTTTGATGTTTTTAAATATTTTGAATGCGATGAAAAACATGCAAACTATTGTTATGAAAGCAGTGGTACTAAGAATAGGCCTCAACACAATATCTTTTTTTAGCTCCTGGAGATGTTCCAAGTTCTGGATATGCATTTCATGCAAGTAGGGTAGGCCTAATACGTGTTCATGTTCCATTACTTCAATTTTTTGGATATTTGCCAATTCTGGGGTTCTGCCAGTAACGCCATTTCGATTAACATATTTCGTAAAGTTGATGGTGACCTCATTTTCGAATAAAATAAGGTAAGTGCCCTGGACGTTTTGGGTTTCCATCGCCTCGGTCACATTTGCTGTAACGTTATTCAAGATGATTACCCCATCATCTATTACTGATATTTTTTCGAGGAGGTCGAACTCCGTGTTACATTTAGCAGGTGCGCTGGACATTATTTGTTTCGCACATGTTTCCTTCATGTTTAGTTTGCAGAATGTTGATGAAATGGAAGGTCTGCATTCTTCTACAGCGATTATTTGGTTTCCGCATTTCGCCACTATGTTGCCCTCCTTGAAAGAAATGATTTTTTTATGATGGGAGACGGGGAATAAGCTAATTTTTTTGCAGGACTGTTTTGGCCTAGGAAACTTAATGATAAAACTTAATATTTCATTACTTTGTAAAATCTTAATGCTACTAACAACCATGACCTCTGAGACACTGGTCCCGGTAGAGTCATCACCTTTAACAATCGAGTTTACTTCGTCGCTGTCCAGTATTGTCAAATCTATTATATTCGACTTAGCTAAACCGATAGACAAAATTAGATTCTCAAGGCTTATGATTGTCATTCTATTTCTAGCCAATAATGTCTCGTATAAATGTTCAGTATTCACTCCGTTTTTACTGTTTTCAGACACCATTGAATTTACCACGTCCGTTAGTTTGTGTAACTGTTGGGTAACCCTTGCATTAATTTCGATCTGTCTATTGTTCGAGTGCACCAGTTGTTCTTGAGTAAATTTCACCTTTTCAAAGTCATCGAAATCGGGAGTACCTGCTATAATTTTCAGACCTGTTCCCAAAATGTTTAAGCTTCGTGAATGTCTATGATGGATTTTCAAAGCTGACAGTAAGGTAGAAATATGGTTGACATCTGCCCAAAGGATTTTTTTCATGTGGGATTGAGGAAATATCTTCGTTAGGTTCCCTGTGTTTCCAATTAGCTCGTCATACAAGGTTAGGTTTACGGTGTGTTTCATGTACCCGTACTCTTCCCAGACTATGATATCTCCATCATAAATGGGGATGTATTCTGCGTCCGAGTAGTTAATTATCCTTGCCCTTATGGACAAAAATGCGGTGAGTAAGATAAGTCTAAAATATATAAAAAAAACAAATAAATTAAAGTACTTCCACCATTCTATCTCAGGTTGTCCTTATGGACCACCCTCCCTTTAATGAGAATCGTTGTCCCCAAATCTGCTTCAACGATTCCCTCCTCATACAGTGGACTCAGTTTGTTGCCCAATCTTTTGTTTACTTTGACAAAAACTTTATCGCACACTTTAAATTGTCTATCAATTCTGTCCCTATTGTGCGTCGACAGAAGGTTTGTTTGGGCATTAATAAGTCTTTCCCTAATAAAATCCCTTAATTCAAGTGGAGTGGTGTGAATTACCTCCAAAGGTGTCTTTCCCGTAACTGAGTGAATAGTTCTATTGTATTGCACGTTTGCTTGTAGTACCAGTTCCACCGTATCACTAATATCCCTATCGATTTTTAAACAACGTGCAATTTCGCTAAGTGTGCTATGAAATCTTTCGACCTGACCATTTGAAGTACTATGTAATGGCGGTGCATTTATGATCTGTATATCGGCTGCTTGTAAAATTGCCCTAATAGTTTCCGAGTTAAGAGATTTTTCGTTGTCGCAGAAAACAGTTTTTGTTCCAGAGAAGAAATTAATTAGCTGTAGTATAGATGTTTTTATATCAACTATTGTACGGGACTGGATTGGTTGGACAATTGCAAATTTTGAGAACTTGTCAACACAGGTCAGAAAATACTTTCTATCGGTGGAATAGATATCAACATGAAGAATTTCTCCCGCATAGGTAGGAATTTTCGTTTCTTCAATAACGTGGTGTTTTGGATGTCTTTGATATTTAGCCTCTGAGCAGGTTTTACAGTTCGATACAATTTCCTTTGCAATTCTATCCATTTTGGGAAAATAGTATTCCTTAATAACCTGTTTCGAATTCTCTTGCGCTGCTCTATGAGCTCTGTTGTGTTCCATTAAAAGGATTTCTTTTTGGTCGTTTGGATCGAAAATATCGATTACAAAAAGTTTACAGTGCCAGAATTTGGTACCTTGAAATTTTCTTACCAAATCATGCTGCAGTATTGCCAACGTTGGCAAGGTACAACATAAGGCATTTACGACATTAGGATTTATGACCTTCTCGACCATTTCAAAAAGATTTTGCTTGTCTGAAAATTGCAAAATATGTCTCATTTTTTCCCAAAAATGATAAGGGTTCGTGACGAGGGGTGCTCGGCCTCCTCGATAACGATCTGGTTTCTATAACAATTTATAGGCTTGTCGGTGCTTGGAATTGTGTTAGACAATGATACTTCACTATGAATGGTTGCCTGATCGGAATATTGTTGTTCGGTAATGTTCAATTGTTGTCGTGACAGCGCATCTGCCACAATATTTTCCCGTCCCGGTTTGTAGAAGATTTTTGCGTTATGTTCGTCAACAAACGCCTTCCACCTTTTAAGTTTCGCATTTGGATTCTTGTCTGAAACCGCAAATGTTAGCGGTTGATGGTCGGTAAATATATTTAGATCCCTCACGCCGTATAGGTAATGACGAAGGGTCCTTAGGGCCCAGACTATAGCCAAAAGTTCCCTTTCATTGGTTGCGTAATTCGTTTCGGCATGCGTGAGTTTTCTTGAAATAAATTGAAGAGGTTTACCCTCTTGGGATAATACTGCACCTAGCCCTAGCGCAGAAGCATCTGTCGTCAGATCAAAAGGTTTCCTGAAGTTCGGATACATCAACATGACGTCTTCTGAAATGAGTATATCTTTAAGTTTATCAAATGTCCGAACTTGTTCTTCGTTAAAATTTATTGGTACCTTTTTTGACTGACTAGCGCTTACTTTTCCGTTATCCCCTTTGAGTTCATCGGTTAACGGTTTTGCTAATTTTGCAAAATTTTTAATAAAGCATCTGTAATAATTTGTCAAACCTAAAAAAGATCTTAGCTGAAAAAGATTTGACGGTTGGGGGTAATTTCTTATCGTTTCGATTTTATTTGGAGTTGTACGTATGCCTCCTCTTGAGACCATAAAACCAAGGAATTCCACGTTAGATTTAAAAAACTTTGATTTTTCGGCTGAAACACGCATATTAGCCTGTAATAATTTTTTCAGGGCCCAATCAATGTGTGTAATGTGTTCGTTTTCAGTTCTTGAGTAGATTATCACGTCATCTATATAAACATGACATGATTTTCCTATTTGGTCCCTAAGGACATCATCTATTGCGCGTTGAAAAATGCTGGGGGCGTTTCTCAGTCCGAATGGAAGTCTGCAAAATTCATACTTCCCGTTGTTGATAGAGAAAGCTGTTTTTTCTCTGTCATTTTCCAAGAGTTCTATTTGGTGAAAACCAGATTTCAAGTCGAGGGTAGTGAAATATTTCGCTTCGCCCAAATTCGACAAAATTACCGATATATTCGGTATGGGGTACTTGTCGTCTATTGTGACCGCGTTAAGTTTTCGGAAATCTATGACAAGTCGTTTTTTCCTATTTCCCTCATCGTCTAAGCCCTTTTTATCTACTACCCAAATTGGGCTATTATACGGTGACCTTGATGGTCTTATAATTTTGTTCCTTAGGAGATCTTCTACCTCTTTGTTCACGAAATGGGATACCCCCATTGGATAGGGATATGACTTTGAGTAAATTGCGTCATTTGTATTTGTTCGAATGGTAGCTTTAATTTTAGTATTATAGGGCAGTGATTCATTTGGGTCCGCGAAAACCCTAGAATTTTTTGCCATAATTTGCTCGAATTCCTCCCTAATGTTTTCAGGAATGTCCTGTTCCGCCAATTTTATGTGGTTAACGTTTTCACATTGTAGAAATTTGATTTTTTCGGTATTTGAATTAAATTCAATTTGACCCCTTGTAAGGTCAATGTTTGCGCCGATTTGTCGCAATAAATCGAGCCCTATTATAGCGTCGAAGGTTGGTATGTTACCAAGAATAAAAAAATAGGTGTTTTTACCGAATATATTAACAACACATTTTTCAGAAACCGTATTTCGACCGTGAATTGAACGAACAGTAAAAGGCTTATGGACTCGCATGATTCCCTTTAATTCATTGAAAGGTTTAATGTAATTTTTTGAAGCCCCAGTATCGACTAGGATTTTTATGGTTTTCCCAGCCAACGTTTTCTCTATGAATGGTAGCTGCGATTCTCCCCTAAAAAATTAATATAGTCGACGTCGTATTCTATATCCAGAGTTGCACCCTCTGAGAGGTCACAATAATTTTCCGTTTCTGATTCTACGGACACTTGATTTATTCTCTGCATTTTCTGTCCTGTCTGTCTGTCTGATCCAGCTTGCCTCTTCTGATTATCCCGGGAATGTCTATAATTAGTATTCTGTCTGAACTTGGACGATGTAGGGCCGACTTCCATTGGTTCTACATGGTTTTGGTTTGAGCTGTGGGTTTGGTTTTTACCAAAATGGGGTTGTTTTGGATGACTTGAAGTTTTTATGAAATATGGATTTTTCTCCAATGACTTATTCCCGTTCGATTGATCCTTGGGAAAAAGCAAATTTCTAGTATTTGGACCGTTTTGAGTACGAAAGGCTGTTTTTGTTGCAAAGGAGGTTGCAAAAATGTATCTTTCATGGTTTGATTCGACTTCCTGTGCCAGAGCCAAGGCGGTCGGTAAATCTTTCGGTTGTGATGCGAACAAAATATCGCAAAGTGGCTTTTTTAAACCAGAAATGAATGTCCTTAGAGCATCCATTCTATATTTTTCATTGAAGACTTGTGCCATGTCTCTGTCATATGTCATTGTCGTTTTATTAGTCAATAGAGACAATTTCTTCTCAATAGAGTCAAAGAATTCTATTACAGAAAGTTCACCCTGTCTCAGGGTGCTCAACTCCTGTTCTATTAAGTAAATGGGACGTTTGTCCGCGTATGTAAAATCCAGTCTTGCTATGATAGCTTTGAAGTTTAGTACAGTGTCAAATGAGGCCAAAACGGCGTCTGCCGAACCTCTAATTTTGTTTCTAATTATGGCGACGGCCTGGTAGTGCTTCGAGGAAGTAGTATATCTATCGAAAACTTTATACGCAGTATGTGCCGCCTGCCGCCAAGACACATACTGTTCCATACTCCCACTAAATTCGGGTAGTGATTTCACCACTTCGAGTGATTCATCACAAATAATACCAGGTACAATTCTTATTTCTTCATATTTCTCCAAAACCGGTGGTTTAAGAGGTTGAAATTCATTAAACTTTTTTGTCAAATCAGAAATTTTCCGGTCATACTCGACTTTTTGCGCATCGACTGCCGCTCTCACGGCGGTGTTAATGAGTGCTTGAATGTCAAGGGTCGTCGTAGTCATATTGTCAAGTTTTAACGCACTAAGTAAGTTATTTAATTCGTTCATAAAAATTCACTGCACTTGTTAAAAATGATGGCTCTACTTACAATATTTTCATATTCATCCTGATATAATAATTAATGATTGTTATTTCCCCCGTTGTTTGCTGTCGAGTTGATGAACTGATTGCTTGATTATTATTGATCAATTGATTATTGGTATAATTGTTGGTTCTCCGTTGTTTGTTGGTGAGTTGCTTAGTTGAAACTTTGATAATTGTTATCACCCGTTGTTTGCTGTTGAGTTGATGAACTGATTACTTGATTATTGTTTATCAATTTATTATTGATATAATTGTTGGTTCTCCGTTGTTTGTTGATGAGTTACTTAGTTGAAACTTTGATAATTGTTATCTCCAAATCATCCAGTTGGGCGCCAGTTAGTTTAAATGCCTTTTGCACATATAAAAATTCATAAAATAAGTGCCTTTTGGTCACTTTGTATAAAGTATAAAAAATAAAGATAAAAGCCTAGTGGCTTGTTTGAGTTCTGTAAATTAACTGACTATTTTATTCTTATATTTCTTTTAGCTTACACTGACACGAGTAGCAACGTAAGCACATAACTTAAAATATTTTAGTCTACAGCTAAAGAAGTGTCATATTGCGTTAAATAAACAAAATAATACAAAAACAAAATAAACAGAAATATAAAAGTATAAATTCTTAACTATTGTTAACTTACATATAAAAGAATATAATAAAACAAACTGTTTAATAAATTAAAGATATTGTCTTTAAATAACAAAAAAAAAAAAAATTAACGTGTTCAACGCATAAAATATGCCTAATGCCTGAAGGTGAAAAAAACGCACATAATGGTACAGTTACAATATACCATCCAAAAAATATTCCTCAATTTTGTCCACGAAATGAATCATGGATTTTATGGAAAGAAAAACTCGATATTCATTTTACGGAAATTAATTGTACTGAAGAGAATGCCAAAAAGGCAACTCTCTTAAAATCCATTGGAGCTACAGCATACGAAACTTTGCATAATTTATGCAGCCCAGCCACACCAGTCTCAAGAACATACAAAGAACTTTGAAAATTACTCAAAGAGCACTACACCCCACCAACGATAGTTTTTCGTGAGCGTAAAAGCTTTCACACAGCAGTGCAAGCTGACGATGAATCTGTAACAGATTGGCATGCAAGAGTAAAAAAGCTAGCACTTGCATCTAAATTGGGTGAAAATTTAAATTCATTCGTGTTAGATCGCTTCATTATGGGAATTAACAACAAAATATTTGAGAGACTTTGCGAAGAAGACTAGAAATTAACCATGGAAGCAGCATTACAAAAAGCTCTAATAATGGAGATGAAGTTGTCAACAAAATCAAACAATGATGTACAAGTTGCTTATATTAAAGCATATATAAAAAAAAATCAACAACAATAACTTTCAGCACAACAACAATAAAAACAACAGACAAAATAACTATGACTATGGTAGTAAGAAGAAACAACAAGCAGCAGCTGACCAAACTACATAATTTAAGGCCTGTTTTCACTTTGGTTGGCAAAACCATAAATCAAATGAATGCCGATTTAAAGAGAGCAAATGTCATGTCTGTGGCAAAATTGGTCATTTGGCATCTGTATGTAGAGGAAAAGTAAAAGTAGTTAATTATGTATCAGATTCAAATAGTGTAGATTATGATAACTTTATAGCATAAATAATTTAAAAGATAGTGGCAATTCAACTGAACTCTACAAAGTTTCAATTAAAATAGATGGTATTCCAATTGATGTGGCGTGCGATTCTGGTGCTCCTTGCACATTGGTAACGAAATCATTTGTTAACAGATTAAATAAAAAAGTAAGTCTCAAATCTTATACTGATCCGTATGTTTACTATAATGGAAACAAAGTTAAGGCGTTAGGAGAATATGATGAAGAAGTTGAATATAATGGTAAGGTGAGAAAAATCAGACTTGTAGTGACAGATGATAATAGAAGTACTTTATTTGGTAGAAATTTTTTAAGATCATTTGGTTTCGAACTTGTTCAGGTGAACTCTATCAGTTCTGGTCAGTATTCCATTTTGACTGAGCAGATAAAGCACGAATTTCATGAAGTTTTTAGTAGTGGCCTTGGAAGTTATAAATTTGGGAAAATTTCTCTGGCCATGGACAAGGATGCAAAACCTATCTTTTGTAAACCGCGTCCAGTGCCATTAGCTTGGAAAAGTAAAATTGAGGATAACCTAAGGGAATTAATTGCGAATGATGTTTTGGAACGGGTGGATCATTCGGAGTGGGGTACACCTCTTGTTCCAATTTTAAAGCCGAATGGTGACATTCGAATTTGTGGTGACTATAAAGTCACTATAAACAAATATTTAAACGATTTTAAGTATCCCCTTCCTTTAATAGACGAGATAGTTGCTTCACTTCAAGGGTGTCAACATTTTTCGAAACTAGACTTGTCTAACGCATATAACCAGCTTATTCTTGAAGATGAATCACAGCTTCTATGTACATGGTCAACCCACATTGGCACCTTGAAGATGAAACGTTTGCCTTTTGGCATTGAACCTGCAGCTTCGATATTTCAAAAGACGATGGCAAATTTATTGCAGGGCATAACATTTGTAGTTGTATATCAGGATGATATTACGGTATCAGGTGAAAATTTAACGGAACATATTCAGAATCTGAAATCAGTGTTGAATAAATTATTGCAGGCTGGACTTACGCTTAATTTATTAAAGTGTGAATTTTTTAAAAACGAAATTTCATACTTAGGTTTTACCATTGACAAATTTGGTCTTAGAAAGAACGAAGAAAGAATGAGTTCGGTGTTGGGTGCTCCAGTTCTCAATAATGTGTCGGAATTAGGTGCATTTTTAGGCATGGCGAATTATTACGCAAAATTTGTTAATAATTTTGCAAAAATTATGACACCTTTATATCATTTGTTACAAAAAAATGTTAAATTTGAGTGGTCTGAAAGTTGTCAAATAGCGTATGATACGATAAAGAAGGAAATTATTTCGGATAACGTTTTAGTACACTTCAACCCAAAGTTACCAATTTTTCTTACAACAGACGCTTCAGATTATGCCATAGCTGGCATACTATCTCATAAATTTCCTAACAACATATTTAAACCAGTACCATTTATATCAAGGGCTTTATCTAAAGCCGAACAAAAGTACAGTACACATGAAAAAGAAGCACTGGCTATTATTTTCTGTGTAACGAAATTAAAACAATATTTAATTGGAAATTTCTTTACATTAAGAACTGATCATAAATCATTGACTTCAATATTGCCGAATATAAGGGCTTGCCATTAATGGCAGCCGCACGTGTTCAAAGGTGGGCATTTATTCTTTCGGGATTTAATTATTTAATAGAATTTGTTAAGGGTCAATCGAATGAAGCCGACTATTTATCGCGAATGCCTCAACTGAGGATAAATGGCGTCAATGACACCGACAGAAGGAGAATATTTTGAACCTAGACTTTAGAGACATAGCCCGTGAAACTCGGCGTGATCCTATTCTATCTAAGGTATGTGAATTTGTTCGAATGGGTAGAATTGGGAATTAAAAGGTGAAGAGTTTAAGACATTTATAAGTAAGGATATTGAGCTAACCGTGGATCATGACTGTGTATTATGGGGCTATAGAGTTATAGTATCGGAAAAATTAAGGAAATCAATACTGCGGCTATTGCATGAATCTCACTTGGGCATAGTTAAGACCAAAGCGCTAGCCAGGTCATTTGTCTGGTGGCCCAAGCTTGATGATACTGAAAATTTGGTCAAATCCTGTATTTCGTGTCAGAAACTCATTGCTAGTCCGGAAAAGAGTGTGCTCATACCATGGAGTCCTACAAGCTCTGTGTGGCAACGGATTCACATAGACTTTGCGGGTCCCATCAGGAATTATCATTTTTTTATAATTATAGACTCATATTCAAAATGGGTAGAAGTTTTTAAGACAAAGGATATCACTTCCAATTTTGTAATAATGAAATTAAGAGAAATTTTTTGCCGTTTCGGTATTCCTTATACGATTGTAAGTGATAACGGTAGACAGTTTGTCTCAGGCAAATTTAAGGATTTTATTTTAAAAAATGGTATCAGACATATATTGACTGTTCCTGGACATCCAGCAACAAACGGCCAGGCGGAGAATTTTGTCAAGACATTAAAAAAATCCATTTATGCGAATTTAGATTCTGGTAAAGACGAGAATATTGATGTGATTTTAAACCGATTTTTAATGGACTATCGTAATATGAAACACAGCTCAACGGATGAAAGCCCAACTAAGGTTTTTATTGGAAGATCAATTAGAACACGATTTGATCTAATTAAACCTCCTCTCATTGAAAATAGGATATTAGAGAAGCAGATGAAAAGCGTTTCTAATTATAAGGGTAAGAGGTTAGTCAATTTTAGGAAGGATCAAAATGTTTTTATTAGAGATTATACAAATGTAAACAAGGAGTCATGGGCCCCGGCCATTATTAGTGATAAAACGGGTCCACGTTCATATCAATGCATTCTTTCGAAAGGTAGAATTATAAAGAGACATACTGATCAGATTAGGGCAGGTCCGACGGAAAATCAAAACGTTAATGATGATTTCATGTTGCCAGAGCCACCATCATGTTCAAATAAAAATACAAGTGCATCAGTTGAACAGTCACAAAATAATAATTCCGTAGAATTAAAGAACAAAAATGTACATAAACCAAATTCAGAAATTGATATAGAAACTGAGGTTATAAATTCAGATATTAATAAAAACTTGTCAGATGAAATTCAGGAAAGACAAAACAAAAATATATGCACAAGGGTTTTAAGACCCAAGGAAAGGAAAATATATAAACAATGAAAAAAAAAGGAACTATTTTTATAAACTATTGTATAATTTATGAATTTCAAATCTGAACAGAATTCTTATAGAATCGAAGTAATAAATATATGCTATGAATTTATGTAAAAAAAATTTATAATCAATAATTATAAATATATGAGTATATATTTTAATACAGTAATCGTATACGTATATAAAGTTAATTAATGTTTATAAAAATTTAAAACAATTTGATAAATACTAATGAACAAATTTAAGTGGAGGCGTGTTATATATTATTTGCATAAGCGCATCTCCAACTCTGTAATTAACATTATCTTAGGATTAAGCTTTTCTCACGTTAATCTCATAGCCTTCTAGTTATTTACAATATCAATAAAAGTTAGTTGTTAAACAAACTTCAAGTGTTTCAATACATTACAGTAACTGTTTTCAGTTCAAAGTCCTGGCTAACCTCACTTGGGTCTTGTCGGAATAAAATTTTCTGAAAAGGAGTGTGTTCTGGATCAACTAATATCTGACGGTACATCTTTTGTATGTCAGCATTGAACACATATCGGAAAAAACTTTAGAATAAGAAGAGTTAAATCAGTTTGTAAAACCGGACCTAAATGAAGTATATCATTCAGACTTAACGCATTGGAAGTCCGCGATGAAGCATATTTGGAAAGGAAAACTGTTGATGATAACTTTGACTACTTTAAAAAACTTGATGACCTATTGGAACGTTTTTCTTTCCAAATATGTTTCTTCTATAATACGCGGCTCGGAATTTTTATTAAAAATACTATTCTCTTTAAGCCATTTTGGTCCATACCACCAAAGCTCATTATCTATATCTTGCGGAAAAAGCCCTCGACTTGCCAAATCCGCCGGATTATTTTCGGAAGAAACATGGTACCAGTGTCTTGGATCAATTATCTGGATAATTTTGGAAACCCTATTTGCGACAAAGGTTAACCATGAACATGGGGGTTTAGCTAGCCACGAAAGAACAATGGTGGAGTCAGTCCAACAAAAAATTTAATATTTTTCTACCTCTAATCGCGGAAGAAGACTATCAATCATTTCTGCAAGAAGGACAGCACCACAAAGCTCTAATCTTGGAATAGACAAAGTTCTTACTGGAGCTACTTTGGTTTTAGAAGACACCAAGTGGGTTTTTATAGAACTACCGTTCACTATTCGAACATATAAGACTGCTGCGTATGCTTTTTCGGATTCATCGCAGAATCCTTGGAATTGGATTTCAGCGGTTTTAGTAAAATCGATCCATCGAGGAATGTGGATATCATTAATAAATGAATAATCCGATTGGAAAGTTTTCCACTGCGAAAGAGACGTGGGAGAGAGGATATCATCCCAGTCGGTACGTTCAATCCATATTTGTTGCATTAATATCTTCGCCAGAACAACGCAGGTGACAACCAGCCAGCAGGAAAACTTGGGGAAAACTTCACGTTTTGTATAGTTCGATGATTCCGAAAATTGGTTTGCTGCAAAATAGAAGGAATCTGTACTTGCGTTGCACCAGATGCCAAGTGTTTTTGCTGAACTGCTATGCTCGAAATCCAAAAAATGTTCATTCAGTAAGGGCTCAGAGGGTATATCAGCTAAGACATCCTTGGAGTTCGCTGTCCACTTCCGTAGTGAAAATCCGGCTGAGTTTAGAGCATGAATAAGCTGATTTTTGGCCGCCAAAGCATCTTGAATGGAATGAGCTCCAGCTAATACATCAACCCCGAACATAACTGTTTCCAGTTGAAAGTCCTGGATAACCTCACTTGGGTCTTGTCGGAATAAAATTCTCTGAAAAGGAGTGTGTTCTGGAGCAACTAATATCTGACGATACATCTTTTGCATGTCAGCATTGAACACATATCGGAAATACGCCACTTTAGAATAAGAAGAGTTAAATCAGTTTGTAAAACCGGACCTATATGAAGTATATCATTCAGACTTAACCCATTGGAAGACCGCGATGAAGCATTAAAAACTACGCGAACCTTCGTAGTTGTGCTTTCAGGTTTAATAACCGCGTGGTGAGAAAATAATAGTGTTAAGGAGTAGGGGAAAATGCAGGAGTGGAAACTTTAAACATATGATCCAAATTACCATATTTTTGATTAATCCATCATATTCGCCTTTAAAAATGGGTGAATGAAGTAATCTCTTCTCATTTCTTAAAAATGTGCTAATGCACAGTTATCTTAACAAACAATTCCTTTTGAAGGGCAATGCGAGTAATCGCTTATGTATACAGGTTTTTCTTCTACACACATCCTAAATACCGTTCTAACTTTGCCAAAAAATCTCATGACATTACAAGTTCGGAAATAACAGTGGGTCGTGGTTGGCTTATATCCACAGCTCAAAAGGCTTATTATCCAAATGAATATAAAGCACTGTCCTCCAAACAGTCGATAGCTTCTTCAAGCAATATTCTTAATTTTAATCCATTTTTAGATCATAAAGGTATTTCTCGTTCATGTGGTAGGCTCGAATTCTCGCCATGGCTATCCTATTCTGAAAAACACCCAATTATACTTCATTATGATTCCCAATATTCCCGGCTCCTAATCCGATTTCTTCATGATATTAGTTTACATGGTGGAAATCAACTTTTCCTTCGAATTGTTCGATCACAATATTGGATTCCAAAAGTAAAAACTTAATAAAAGCCTCAATTAATAAATGCAAGCCTTGCATTTTATACAAAAAAGGCGTCAAAACTAACTAATGGCTGTTTTACCTCCTGAGAGGTCTGAAATTTCCCGCCCCTTCACGCATACGGGCCTAGACTTTGCCGGACCATTTGACATAATGAGTTATACTGGCCGAGCTTGTCGAATTACCAAAGGTTACGTGTGTGTCTTTGTATGTTTTTCGACTAAAGCCAATCGTTCGGTATCTCGTCGTGGATGTTCTCTTCATCTCCACTCTGATAATGGTACAACGTTCGTTGGCGCGTCAAAAATTCTTGCTAAAGAGTTCCTCCAAACTTCGCATCAAGCTGTAAGCGCTAGTTACGCTCATCAAAATATCATTTGCCATTTTATTCCTCCAGGTGCTCCCCATATGGGTGGATTATGGGAGGCTGGAGTAAAAAGTTTTAAATCCCACTTTCGAAAGGTCTCTGGTTGTTTTAAATATACATTGGAAAAGTTTTCGACTTTGCTATCCAGGATTGAAGCTTGTCTTAATTCTCGTCCTTTGTCTCCTATGTCCCATGACCAATCAGATTTTTCCACTTTGACACCAGGACATTTTCTCGTTGGTTCTCCAATTTTAGCACCGATAGATCCGCTAATCAATGAACCACCTCCTTCCATCCGTAATCGCTGGCAGAGGATGAAGCTAGTTCACCAGCATATTTGTTATCGCTGGAAAACTGAGTACCTTAAGGAACTTCAAAAACGCATTAAGTGGCAGATGCCAGAAGAAAATTTGAAAGAAAACTCTCTTGTTGTTATCAAGGATGAAAATCTTCCACCAAATTATTGGCGCCTTGGCAGAATAGTTAAAGTTTACTTAGGTTCGGATAAACGTGTAAGGGTCGCTGATGTAATAAACCAAAGAGGCACAATTGCCAGACCCATCACTAAATTAGTTCCATTATATCCCTCGTCATAATTATAGCGTTTCCGACTTTGTTCATATTTTCCAGAGCATCATGCCTAAAACTAACTGAAATGATAAAATTAAGCAACAAAATCCTCGCAATAGTAAACCGAAGCTTCCTAAAAAGTATAATTAGTTCCTATGTCGCATCTGCGAACGCCCACATCCGCTTAGAACGTGCAGAAAATTCTTGAGAATGAACATTACTGAACGCGTCCGTATAGTCCGTACTCACAAATATTGCTCCCATGACCATTCCCAAGGAACTTGCTTTATACGCACGGATGTAAAAAATGTGAAAAATTTCATCACACCCTTCTTCACGTGAATCCGCGATTAATCCGAGATTCTCCAGCTTCGTCCGATTCCCCACGACCACGCTCTCCTTCTCCCCCTACGACATCAAAAATAGCCGTTCTAAAGACCCTTCCCCTTGGGTTCCTGCAATCTCCAAAACTTCTACTCTCACAGCTATTTTAAGACAAAATAGTGTGATTCTGCTGCCGGCCGTGCTAGTAAAAATCGGTTCGAAAACTTGCACGCTCGCTGCCTCCTGGATTCCGGCTCTTCGATTAGCAGAATCTCCAAACGATTTGTGGAAAAACATGATTTTACTACGTTGACCTTTCAGGATGAGACTATCTGTCCACTGACATTGAAGTCAAGGTTTGACTCTAGTTCAAATATCGAAGGAACATTCCGGGTTGACAATCGTCTCACCCTCCGAACCCCAGCGCAATCATTTAAGAAAAACTTTCGGGATCTTTTACTAGCTGATTCTAAGTTTTATGAGTCAGCAAAAATTGAAATAATTATAGGGGTCGACCTTTATCCGAGAGTGATTTGTGAAGGGGCTATTTCGAAAACTGGGCTTTCAACTGCTCAGAGCACCATATTGGGTTGGACTATCTATGGCTCATGTCCTACTTAAATAATAAATGAAAATTAAATTAACTTTAAATGGGGCACTATCAAGACATAAGCAGAATTCAAACGTACTCGTTTTATTTTATTTATATAATTTATTTTAATTATAATTATATTAAATCTGAATTTTAATGCCTAGTTTTAAGACTTTCCTTAAAAAAAAAAACCATTTAATCAAGTTAACTGAAATTGAATTAAAACTCTGAAATATTTATAATGTTAACAAAATTTAAATTTATTTTCATTCCTATCCCTTTTCTCAAGGAAAAATGTATCTATGACATTCATTGTCCTCTCATTGCACATACACTGCAGGGCGGGCGGTAATGTTACTGCCAAAGTATTGACTTATTTTGTCACTAATCCCATCTATGCGATTTCTATTAGTTCTCCTTGTTTATAGACAAATGCATACGAAACTTTGCATAATTTATGCAGCCCAGCCACACCAGTCTCAAGAACATACAAAGAAATTTGCAAATTACTCAAAGAGCACTACACCCCACCAACGATAGTTTTTCGTGAGCGTAAAAGCTTTCACACAGCAGTGCAAGCTGACGATGAATCTGTAGCAGATTGGCATGCAAGAGTAAAAAAGCTAGCACTTGCATCTAAATTTGGTGAAAATTTAAACTCATTCGTGGTAGATCGCTTCATTATGGGAATTAACAACAAAATATTTGAGAGACTTTGCGAAGAAGACTAGAAATTAACCATGGAAGCAGCATTACAAAAAGCTCTAATAATGGAGATGAAGTTGTCAACAAAATCAAACAATGATGTACAAGTTGCTTATATTAAAGCATATATAAAAAAAAATCAACAACAATAACTTTCAGCACAACAACAATAAAAACAACAGACAAAATAACTATGACTATGGTAGTAAGAAGAAACAACAAGCAGCAGCTGACCAAACTACATAATTTAAGGCCTGTTTTCACTTTGGTTGGCAAAACCATAAATCAAATGAATGCCGATTTAAAGAGAGCAAATGTCATGTCTGTGGCAAAATTGGTCATTTGGCATCTGTATGTAGAGGAAAAGTAAAAGTAGTTAATTATGTATCAGATTCAAATAGTGTAGATTATGATAACTTTATAGCATAAATAATTTAAAAGATAGTGGCAATTCAACTGAACTCTACAAAGTTTCAATTAAAATAGATGGTATTCCAATTGATGTGGCGTGCGATTCTGGTGCTCCTTGCACATTGGTAACGAAATCATTTGTTAACAGATTAAATAAAAAAGTAAGTCTCAAATCTTATACTGATCCGTATGTTTACTATAATGGAAACAAAGTTAAGGCGTTAGGAGAATATGATGAAGAAGTTGAATATAATGGTAAGGTGAGAAAAATCAGACTTGTAGTGACAGATGATAATAGAAGTACTTTATTTGGTAGAAATTTTTTAAGATCATTTGGTTTCGAACTTGTTCAGGTGAACTCTATCAGTTCTGGTCAGTATTCCATTTTGACTGAGCAGATAAAGCATGAATTTCATGAAGTTTTTAGTAGTGGCCTTGGAAGTTATAAATTTGGGAAAATTTCTCTGGCCATGGACAAGGATGCAAAACCTATCTTTTGTAAACCACGTCCAGTGCCATTAGCTTGGAAAAGTAAAATTGAGGATAACCTAAGGGAATTAATTGCGAATGATGTTTTGGAACGGGTGGATCATTCGGAGTGGGGTACACCTCTTGTTCCAATTTTAAAGCCGAATGGTGACATTCGAATTTGTGGTGACTATAAAGTCACTATAAACAAATATTTAAACGATTTTTAATATCCCCTTCCTTTAATAGACGAGATAGTTGCTTCACTTCAAGGGTGTCAACATTTTTCGAAACTAGACTTGTCTAACGCATATAACCAGCTTATTCTTGAAGATGAATCACAACTTCTATGTACATGGTCAACCCACATTGGCACCTTGAAGATGAAACGTTTGCCTTTTGGCATTGAACCTGCAGCTTCGATATTTCAAAAGATGATGGCAAAATTATTGCAGGGCATAACATTTGTAGTTGTATATCAGTATGATATTACGGTATCAGGTGAAAATTTAACGGAACATATTCAGAATCTGAAATCAGTGTTGAATAAATTATTGCAGGCTGGACTTACGCTTAATTTATTAAAGTGCGAATTTTTTAGAAACGAAATTTCATACTTCATACGGTCTTAGAAAGAATGAGTTCGGTGCTGGGTGTTCCAGTTCTCAATAATGTGTCGGAATTAGGTGCATTTTTAGGCATGGCGAATTATTACGCAAAATTTGTTAATAATTTTGCAAAAATTATGACACCTTTACATTTGTTACAAAAAAATGTTAAATTTGAGTGGTCTGAAAGTTGTCAATTAGCGTATGATACGATAAAGAAGGAAATTATTTCGGATAACGTTTTAGTACACTTCAACCCAAAGTTGCCAATTTTTCTTACAACAGACGCTTCAGATTATGCCATAGCTGGCATACTATCTCATAAATTTCCTAACAACATATTTAAACCAGTTGCATTTATATCAAGGGCTTTACCTAAAGCCGAACAAAAGTACAATACACATGAAAAGGAAGCACTGGCTATTATTTTCTGTGTAACGAAATTAAAACAAAATTTAATTGGAAAATTTCTTTACATTAAGAACTGATCATAAATCATTGACTTTAATATTTGGCGAATATAAGGGCTTGCCATTAATGGCAGCCGCACGTGTTCAAAGGTGGGAATTTATTCTTTCGGGATTTAATTATTAAATAGAATTTGTTAAGGGTCAATCGAATGAAACCGACTATTTATCGCGAATGCCTCAACTGAGGAAAAATGGCGTCAATGACACCGATGATAGTACCTTCGTAAACTATATACAGAAGGAGAATATTTTGAACCTAGACTTTAGAGACATAGTCCGTGAAACTCAGCGTGATCGTATTCTATCTAAGGTATGTGAATTTGTTCGAATGGGTAGAATTTGGGAATTAAAAGGTGAAGAGTTTAAGACATTTACAAGTAAGGATATTGAGCTAACCGTGGATCATGACTGTGTATTATGTGGCTATAGAGTTATAGTACCGGAAAAATTAAGGAAATCAATACTTCGGCTATTGCATGAATCTCACTTGGGCATAGTTAAGACCAAAGCGCTAGCCAGGTCATTTGTCTGGTGGCCCAAGCTTGATAATGATATTGAAAATTTGGTCAAATCCTGTATTTCGTGTCAGAAACTCATTGATAGTCCGGAAAAGAGTGTGCTCATACCATGGAGTCCTACAAGCTCTGTGTGGCAACGGATTCACATAGACTTTGCGGGTCCAATCAGGAATTGTCATTTTTTTATAATTATAGACTCATATTCAAAATGGGTAGAAGTTTTTAAGACAAAGGATATCACTTCAATTTTGTAATAATGAAATTAAGTGAATTTTTTGCCGTTTCGGTATTCCTTATACGATTGTAAGTGATAACGGTAGACAGTTTGTCACAGGCGAATTTAAGAATTTTATTTTAAAACATGGTATCAGACATATATTGACTGTTCCTGGACATCCAGCAACAAACGGCCAGGCGGAGAATTTTGTCAAGACATTAAAAAAATCCATTTATGCGAATTTAGATTCTGGTAAAGACGAGAATATTGATGTGATTTTAAACCGATTTTTAATGGACTATCGTAATATGAAACACAGCTCAACGGATGAAAGCCCAGCTAAGTTTTTTATTGAAAGATCAATTAGAACACGATTTGATCTAATTAAACCTCCTCTCATTGAAAATAGGATATTAGAGAAGCAGATGAAAAACGTTTCTAATTATAAGGGTAAGAGGTTAGTCAATTTAAGGAAGGATCAAAATGTTTTTATTAGAGATTATACAAATGTAAACAAGGAGTCATGGGCCCCGGCTATTATTGGTGATACAACGGGTCCACGTTCATATCAATGTATTCTTTCGAACGGTAGAATTATAAAGAGACATACTGATCAGATTAGGGCAGGTCCGACGGAAAATCAAAACGTTAATGATGATTCCATGTTGCCAGAGCCACCATCATGTTCAAATAAAAATACAAGTGCATCAGTTGAACAGTCACAAAATAATAATTCCGTAGAATTAAAGAACAAAAATGTACATAAACCAAATTCAGAAATTGATATAGAAACTGAGGTTATAAATTCAGATATTAATAAAAACTTGTCAGATGAAATTCAGGAAAGACAAAACAAAAATATATGCACAAGGGTTTTAAGACCCAAGGAAAGGAAAATATATAAACAATGAATAAAAAAAGAAACTATTTTTATAAACTATTGTATAATTTATGAATTTCAAATCTGAACTGAATTCTTATAGAATCGAAATAATAAATATATTTTATGAATTTATGTAAAAAAAATGTATAATTAATAATTATAAATATGAGTATATAATTTAATACAGTAATTGTATATGTATATAAAGTTAATTAATGTTTATAAAAATTTAAAACAATTTGATAAATACTAATGAACAAATTTAAGTGGAGGCGTGTTATATATTATTTGCATAAGCGCATCTCCAACTCTGTAATTAACATTATCTTAGGATTAAGCTTTTCTCACGTTAATCTCATAGCCTTCTAGTTATTTACAATATCAATAAAAGTTTGTTGTTAAACAAACTTCAAGTGTTTCAATACATTACAGTAACTGTTTTCAGTTCAAAGTCCTGGCTAACCTCACTTGGGTCTTGTCGGAATAAAATTTTCTGAAAAGGAGTGTGTTCTGGATCAACTAATATTTGACGGTACATCTTTTGTATGTCAGCATTGAACACATATCGGAAAAACGCCACTTTAGAATAAGAAGAGATAAATCAGTTTTTTAAAACCGGACCTATATGAAATATATCATTCACACTTAACACATTGGAAGACCGCGATGAAGCATATTTGGAAAGGAAAACTGTTAATGCTAACTTTGCCTACTGTAAAAAATTTTATGACCTATTGGAACGTTTTTCTTTCCAAACATGTTTCTTCTGCAATACGAGGCTCGGAATTTGGATTAAAAATACTATTCTCTTTAAGCCATTTCGGTCCATACCACCAAAGCTCATTATCTATATCTTGCGGAAAAAGCCCTCGACTTGCCAAATCCGCCGGATTATTTTCGGAAGAAACATGGTACCAGTGTCTTGGATCAATTATCTGGATAATTTTGGAAACCCTATTTGCGACAAAGGTTAACCATGAACATGGGGGTTTAGCTAGCCACGAAAGAACAATGGTGGAGTCAGTCCAACAAAAAATTGAATATTTTTCTACCTCTAATCGCGGAAGAAGACTGTCAATCATTTCTGCAAGAAGGACAGCACCCCAAAGCTCTAATCTTGAAATAGACAAAGTTTTTACTGGAGCTACTTTTGTTTTAGAAGACACCAAGTGGGTTTTTATAGAACTACCGTTCACTATTCGAACATATAAGACTGCTGCGTATGCTTTTTCGGATGCATCGCAGAATCCGTGGAATTGGATTTCAGCGGTTTATGTTAAATCGATCCATCGAGGAATGCGGATATCATTAATAAATGAATAATCCGATTGGAAAGTTTTCCACTGCGAAAGAGACGTGGGAGAGAGGATATCATCCCAGTCGGTACGTTCAATCCATATTTGTTGCATTAATATCTTCACCAGAACAACGCAGGTGACAACCAGCCAGCAGGAAAACTTGGGGAAAACTTCACGTTTTGTATAGTTCGATGATTCCGGAAATTGGTTTGCTGCAAAATAGAAGGAATCTGTACTTGCGTTCCACCAGATGCCAAGTGTTTTTGCTGAACTGCTATGCTCGAAATCCAAAAAATCTTCATTCAGTAAGGGCTCAGAGGGTATATCAGCTAGGACATCCTTGGAGTTCGCTGTCCACTTCCGTAGTGAAAATCCGGCTGAGTCTAGAGCACGAATAAGCTGATTTTTGGCCTCCAAAGCATCTTGAATGGAATGAGCTCCAGCTAATACATCATCTACATACATAGAATCTCGGAGAATATTGCTGGCGAGTGGATATATGGATCGAACATCATCAGCTAGTTGGATAATCGTTCAAATTGCGAGGTATGGGCCACAATTGACCCCGAACGTAACTGTTTCCAGTTGAAAGTCCTGGATAACCTCACTTGGGTCTTGTCGGAATAAAATTCTCTGAAAAGGAGTGTGTGTGTTCTGGAGCAACTAATATCTGACGATACATCTTTTGTATGTCAGCATTGAACACATCGGAAATACGCCACTTTAGAATAAGAAGAGTTAAATCAGTTTGTAAAACCGGACCTATATGAAGTATATTATTCAGACTTAACCCATTGGAAGACCGCGATGAATCATTAAAAACTACGCGAACTTTCGTAGTTGTGCTTTCAGGTTTAATAACCGCGTGGTGAGCAAATAATAGTGCTAAGGAGTAGGGGAAAATGCAGGAGTTGAAACTTTAAACATATGATCCAAATGACCATATTCTTGAATAACTCCATCATATTCGCCTTTAAAAATGGGTGAATGAAGTAATCTCTTCTCATTTCTTAAAAACTGTGCTAATGCACAGTTGTCTTAACAATTCCTTTTCAAGGGCAATGCGAGTAATCGCTTATGGTTACAGGTTTTTCTTCTACACACATCCTAAATACCGTTCTAACTTTGCCAAAAAATCTCATGACATTACAAGTTCGGAAATAACAGTGGGTCGTGGTTGGCTTATATCCACATCTCAAAAGGCTTATTATCCAAATGAATATAAAGCACTGTCCTCCAAACAGTCGATAGCTTCTTCAAGCAATATTCTTAATTTCAATCCATTTTTAGATCATAAAGGTATTTCTCGTTCATGTGGTAGGCTCGAATTCTCGCCAGGGCTATCCTATCTGAAAAACACCCAATTATACTTCATTATGATTCCCAATATTCCCGGCTCCTAATCCGATTTCTTCATGATATTAGTTTACATGGTGGAAACCAACTTTTCCTTCGAATTGTTCGATCACAATATTGGATTCCAAAAGTAAAAACTTAATAAAAGCCTCAATTAATAAATGCAAGCCTTGCATTTTATACAAAAAAGGCGTCAAAACTAACTAATGGCTGTTTTACCTCCTGAGAGGTCTGAAATTTCCCGCCCCTTCACGCATACGGGCCTAGACTTTGCCGGACCATTTGACATAAAGAGTTATACTGGCCGAACTTGTCGAATTACCAAAGGTTACGTGTGTGTCTTTGTATGTTTTTCGACTAAAGCCAATCGTTCTGTATCTCGTCGTGGCTGTTCTCTTCATCTCCACTCTGATAATGGTACAACGTTCGTTGGCGCGTCAAAAATTCTTGCTAAAGAGTTCCTCCAAACTTCGCATCAAGCTGTAAGCGCTAGTTACGCTCATCAAAATATCATTTGCCATTTTATTCTTCCAGGTGCTCCCCATATGGGTGGATTATGGGAGGCTGGAGTAAAAAGTTTTAAATCCCACTTTCGAAAGGTCTCTGGTTGTTTTAAATATACATTGGAAGAGTTTTCGACCTTGCTATCCAGGATTGAAGCTTGCCTTAATTCTCGTCCTTTGTCTCCTATGTCCCATGCCCAATCAGATTTTTCCGCTTTGACACCAAGACATTTTCTCGTTGGTTCTCCGATTTTAGCACCGATAGATCCGCTAATCAATGAACCACCTCCTTCCATCCGTAATCGCTGGCAGAGGATGAAGCTAGTTCTCCAGCATATTTGTTATCGCTGGAAAACTGAGTACCTTAAGGAACTTCAAAAACGCATTAAGTGGCAGATGCCAGAAGAAAATTTGAAAGAAAACTCTCTTGTTGTTATCAAGGATGAAAATCTTCCACCAAATTATTGGCGCCTTGGCAGAATAGTTAAAGTTTACTTAGGTTCTGATAAACGTGTAAGGGTCGCTGATGTAATAAACCAAAGAGGCACAATTGCCAGACCCATCACTAAATTAATTCCATTATATCCTTCGTCATAATTATAGCGTTTCCGACTTTGTTCATATTTTTCAGAGCATCATGCCTAAAACTAACTCAAATGATAAAATTAAGCAACAAAATCCTCGCAATAGTAAACCGAAGCTTCCTAAAAAGTATAATTCGTTCCTATGTCGCATCTGCAAACGCCCAAATCCGCTTAGAACGTGCAGAAAATTCTTGGGAATGAACATTACTGAACGCGTCCGTATAGTCCGTACTCACAAATATTGCTCCCATGACCATTCCCAAGGAACTTGCTTTACTATGCACGGATGTAAAAAATGTAAAAAATTTCATCACACCCTTCTTCACATGAATCCGCGATTAATCCGAGATTCTCAAGCTTCGTCCGATTCCCCACGACCACGCTCTCCCTCTCCCCCTACGACATCAAAAATAGCCGTTCTAAAGACCCTTCCCCTTCGGTTCCTGCAATCTCCAAAACTTCTACTCTCACAGCTATTTTAAGACAAAATAGTGTGATTCTGCTGCCGACCGTGCTAGTAAAAATCGGTTCGAAAACTTGCACGCTCGCTGCCTCCTGGATTCCGGCTCTTCGATTAGCAGAATCTCCAAACGATTTGTGGAAAAACATGATTTTACTACGTTGGCCTTTCAGGATGAGATTATCTGTCCACTGACATTGAAGTCAAGGTTTGATTCTAGTTCAAATATCGAAGGAACATTCCGGGTTGACAATCGTCTCACCCTCCGAACCCCAGCGCAATCATTGCGGAGTCATTTAAGAAAAACTTTTGGGATCTTTTACTAGCTGATTCTAAGTTTTATGAGTCAGCAAAAATTGAAATAATTATAGGGGTCGACCTTTATCCGAGAGTGATTTGTGAAGCGGCTATTTCGAAAACTGGGCTTCCAACTGCTCAGAGCAACATATTCGGTTGGACTATCTATGGCTCATGTCCTACTTAAATAATTAATGAATATTAAATTAACTTTAAATGGGGCACTATCAAGACATAAGCAGAATTCAAACGTACTCGTTTTATTTTAATTATATAATTTATTTTAATTATAATTATATTAAATCTGAATTTTAATGCCTAGTTTTAAGACTTTCCTTAAAAAAAAAACCATTTAATCAAGTTAACTGAAATTGAATTAAAACTCTGAAATATTTACAATGTTAACAAAATTTAAATTTATTTTCATTCCTATCCCTTTTCCCAAGGAAAAATGTATCTATGACATTCATTGTCCTCTCATTGCACATACACTGCAGGGCGGGCGGTAATGTTACTGCCAAAGTATTGACTTATTTTGTCACTAATCCCATCTATGCGATTTCTATTAGTTCTCCTTGTTTATAGACAAATGCTTACGAAACTTTGCATAATTTATGCAGCCCAGCCACACCAGTCTCAAGAACATACAAAGAAATTTGCAAATTACTCAAAGAGCACTACACCCCACCAACGATAGTTTTTCGTGAGCGTAAAAGCTTTCACACAGCAGTGCAAGCTGACGATGAATCTGTAGCAGATTGGCATGCAAGAGTAAAAAAGCTAGCACTTGCATCTAAATTTGGTGAAAATTTAATTTCATTCGTGTTAGATCGCTTCATTATGGGAATTAACAACAAAATATTTGAGAGACTTTGCGAAGAAGACTAGAAATTAACCATGGAAGCAGCATTACAAAAAGCTCTAATAATGGAGATGAAGTTGTCAACAGAATCAAACAATGATGTACAAGTTGCTTATATTAAAAGCAAATATAAAAAAAAATCAACAACAATAACTTTCAGCACAACAACAATAAAAACAACAGATAAAATAACTATGACTATGGTAGTAAGAAGAAACAACAAGCAGCAGCTGACCAAACTACATAATTTAAGGCCTGTTCTCACATTGGTTGGCAAAACCATAAATCAAATGAATGCCGATTTAAACAGAGCAAATGTCATGTCTGTGGCAAAATTGGTCATTTGGCATCTGTATGTAGAGGAAAAGTAAAAGTAGTTAATTATGTATCAGATTCAAATAGTGTAGATTATGATAACTTTAATGATTTTTCTATTTATAGCATAAATAATTTACAAGATAGTGGCAATTCAACTGAACTCTACAAAGTTTCAATTAAAATAGATGGTATTCCAATTGATGTGGTGTGCGATTCTGGTGCTCCTTGCACATTGGTAACGAAATCATTTGTTAACAGATTAAATAAAAAAGTAAGTCTCAAATCTTATACTGATCCGTATGTTTACTATAATGGAAACAAAGTTAAGGCGTTAGGAGAATATGATGAAGAAGTTGAATATAATGGTAAGGTGAGAAAAATCAGACTTGTAGTGACAGATGATAATAGAAGTACTTTATTTGGTAGAAATTTTTTAAGATCATTTGGTTTCGAACTTGTTCAGGTGAACTCTATCAGTTCTGGTCAGTATTCCATTTTGACTGAGCAGATAAAGCACGAATTTCATGAAGTTTTTAGTAGTGGCCTTGGAAGTTATAAATTTGGGAAAATTTCTCTGGCCATGGACAAGGATGCAAAACCTATCTTTTGTAAACCGCGTCCAGTGCCATTAGCTTGGAAAAGTAAAATTGAGGATAACCTAAGGGAATTAATTGCGAATGATGTTTTGGAACGGGTGGATCATTCGGAGTGGGGTACACCTCTTGTTCCAATTTTAAAGCCGAATGGTGACATTCGAATTTGTGGTGACTATAAAGTCACTATAAACAAATATTTAAACGATTTTAAGTATCCCCTTCCTTTAATAGACGATATAGTTGCTTCACTTCAAGGGTGTCAACATTTTTCGAAACTAGACTTGTCTAACGCATATAACCAGCTTATTCTTGAAGATGAATCACAGCTTCTATGTACATGGTCAACCCACATTGGCACCTTGAAGATGAAACGTTTGCCTTTTGGCATTGAACCTGAAGCTTCGATATTTCAAAAGACGATGGCAAAATTATTGCAGGGCATAACATTTGTAGTTGTATATCAGTATGATATTACGGTATCAGGTGAAAATTTAACGGAACATATTCAGAATCTGAAATCAGTGTTGAATAAATTATTGGAGGCTGGACTTACGCTTAATTTATTAAAGTGTGAATTTTTTAGAAACGAAATTTCATACTTAGGTTTTACCATTGACAAATTTGGTCTTAGAAAGAACGAAGAAAGAATGAGTTCGGTGCTGGGTGCTCCAGTTCTCAATAATGTGTCGGAATTAGGTGCATTTTTAGGCATGGCGAATTATTACGCAAAATTTGTTAATAATTTTGCAAAAATTATGACACCTTTATATCATTTGTTACAAAAAAATGTTAAATTTGAGTGGTCTGAAAGTTGTCAATTAGCGTATGATACGATAAAGAAGGAAATTATTTCGGATAACGTTTTAGTACACTTCAACCCAAAGTTGCCAATTTTTCTTACAACAGACGCTTCAGATTATGCCATAGCTGGCATACTATCTCATAAATTTCCTAACAACATATTTAAACCAGTTGCATTTATATCAAGGGCTTTATCTAAAGCCGAACAAAAGTACAGTACACATGAAAAAGAAGCACTGGCTATTATTTTCTGTGCAACGAAATTAAAACAAAATTTAATTGGAAATTTCTTTACATTAAGAACTGATCATAAATCATTGACTTTAATATTTGGCGAATATCAGGGCTTGCCATTAATGGCAGCCGCACGTGTTCAAAGGTGGGCATTTATTTTTTCGGGATTTAATTATTAAATAGAATTTGTTAAGGGTCTATCGAATGAAGCCGACTATTTATCGCGAATGCCTCAACTGAGGATAAATGGCGTCAATGACACCGATGATAGTACCTTCGCAAACTATATACAGAAGGAGAATATTTTGAACCTAGACTTTAGAGACATAGTCCATGAAACTCGGCGTGATCCTATTCTATCTAAGGTATGTGAATTTGTTCGAATGGGTAGAATTTGGGAATTAAAAGGTGAAGAGTTTAAGACATTTATAAGTAAGGATATTGAGCTAACCGTGGATCATGACTGTGTAGTATGGGGCTATAGAGTTATAGTACCGGAAAAATTAAGGAAATCAATACTGCGGCTATTGCATGAATCTCACTTGGGTATAGTTAAGACCAAAGCGCTAGCCAGGTCATTTGTCTGGTGGCCCAAGCTTGATGATACTGAAAATTTGGTCAAATCCTGTATTTCGTGTCAGAAACTCATTGCTAGTCCGGAAAAGAGTGTGCTCATACCATGGAGTCCTACAAGCTCTGTGTGGCAACGGATTCACATAGACTTGGCGGGTCCAATCAGGAATTATCATTTTTTTTATAAATATAGACTCATATTCAAAATGGGTAGAAGTTTTTAAAACAAAGGATATCACTTCCAATTTTGTAATAATGAAATTAAGAGAAATTTTTTGCCGTTTCGGTATTCCTTATACGATTGTGATAACGGTAGACAGTTTGTCTCAGGCGAATTTAAGGATTTTATTTCAAAAAATGGTATCAGACATATATTGACTGTTCCTGGACATCCAGCCACAAAGCGGAGAATTTTGCCAAGTCATTAAAAAAATCCATTTATGCGAATTTAGATTCTGGTAAAGACGAGAATATTGATGTGATTTTAAACCGATTTTTAATGGACTATCGTAATATGAAACACAGCTCAACGGATGAAAGCCCAGCTAAGGTTTTTATTGGAAGATCAATTAGAACACGATTTGATCTAATTAAACCTCCTCTCATTGAAAATAGGATATTAGAGAAGCAGATGAAAAGCGCTTCTAATTATAAGGATAAGAGGTTAGTCAATTTTAGGAAGGATCAAAATGTTTTTATTAGAGATTATACAAATGTAAACAAGGAGTCATGGGCCCCGGCGATTATTAGTGATAAAACGGGTCCACGTTCATATCAATGTATTCTTTCGAACAGTAGAATTATAAAGAGACATACTGATCAGATTAGGGCAGGTCCGACGGAAAATCAAAACGTTAATGATGATTTCATGTTGCCAGAGCCACCATCATGTTCAAATAAAAATACAAGTGCATCAGTTGAACAGTCACAAAATAATAATTGCGTAGAATTAAAGAACAAAAATGTAAATAAACCAAATTCAGAAATTGATATAAAAACTGAGGTTATAAATTCAGATATTAATAAAAACTTGTCAGATGAAATTCAGGAAAGACAAAACAAAAATATATGCACAAGGGTTTTAAGACCCAAGGAAAGGAAAATATATAAACAATGAATAAAAAAAAGGAACTATTTTTATAAACTATTGTATAATTTATGAATTTCAAATCTGAACTGAATTCTTATAGAATCGAAGTAATAAATATATGTTATGAATTTATGTAAAAAAAATGTATAATTAATAATTATAAATATATGAGTATATATTTTAATACAGTAATTGTATACGTATATAAAGTTAATTAATGTTTATAAAAATTGAAAACAATTTGATAAATACTAATGAACAAATTTAAGTGGAGGCGTGTTATATATTATTTGCATAAGCGCATCTCCAACTCTGTAATTAACATTATCTTAGAATTAAGCTTTTCTCACGTTAATCTCATAGCCTTCTAGTAATTTACAATATCAATAAAAGTTAGTTGTTAAACAAACTTTAAGTGTTTCAATACATTACAGTAACTGTTTTCAGTTCAAAGTCCTGGATAACCTCACTTGGGTCTTGTCGGAATAAAATTCTCTGAAAAGGAGTGTGTTCTGGATCAACTAATATCTGACGATACATCTTTTGTATGTCAGCATTGAACACATATCGGAAAAAACGCCACTTTAGAATAAGAAGAGATATATCAGATTTTTAAAACCGGACCTATATGAAGTATATCATTCAGACTAAACCCATTGGAAGACCGCGACGAAGCATATTTGGAAAGGAAAACTGTTAATGCTAACTTTGCCTACTGTAAAAAATTTGATGACCTATTGGAACGTTTTTCTTTCCAAACATGTTTCTTCTACAATACGAGGCTCGGAATTTGTATTAAAAATACTATTCTCTTTATGCCATTTTGGTCCATACCACCAAAGCTCATTATCTATATCTTACGGAAAAAGCCCTCGACTTGCCAAATGGCAAACATGGTAAACATGGTACCAGTGTCTTGGCTCAATTATCTGGATAATTTTGGAAACCCTATTTGCGACAAAGGTTAACCATGAACATGGGGGTTTAGCTAGCCATGAAAGGACAATGGTGGAGTCAGTCCAACAAAAAATTGAACATTTTTCTACCTCTAATCGCGAAAGAAGACTGTCAATCATTTCTGCAATAAGGACAGCACCACAAAGCTCTAATCTTGGAACAGACAAAGCTTTTACTGGAGCTACTTTTGTTTTAGAAGACACCAAGTGGGTCTTTATAGAACTACCGTTCAATATTCGAACATATAAGACTGCTGCGCATGCTTTTTCGGATGCATCGCAGAATCCGTGGAATTGGATTTCAGCGGTTTTAGTAAAATCGATCCATCGAGGAATGCGGATATCACTAATAAATGAATAATCCGATGGGAAAGTTTTCCACTGCGAAAGAGACGTGGGAGAGAGGATATCATCCCAGTCGGTACGTTCAATCCATATTTGTTGCATTAATATCTTCGCCAGAACAACGCAGGTGACAACCAGCCAGCAGGATCAAATAGTCGCGCAATTTGGAGAAAACTTCACGTTTTGTATAGTTCGATGATTCCGGAAATTGGTTTGCTGCAAAATAGAAGGAATCTGTACTTGCGTTCCACCAGATGCCAAGTGTTTTTGCTGAATTGCTATGTTCGAAATCCAAAAAATCTTCATTCAGTAAGGGCTCAGAGGGTATATCAGCTAGGACATCCTTGGAGTTCGCTGTCCTCTTCCGTAGTGAAAATCCGGCTGAGTCTAGAGCACGAATAAGCTGATTTTTGGCCTCCAAAGCATCTTGAATGGAATGAGCTCCAGCTAATACATCATCTACATACATAGAATCTCGGAGAATATTGTTGGCGAGTGGATATATGGATCGAACATCATCAGCTAGTTGGATAATCGTTCAAATAGCGAGGTATGGGCCACAATTGACCCCGAACGTAACTGTTTCCAGTTGAAAGTCCTGGATAACCTCACTTGGGTCTTGTCGGAATAAAATTCTCTGAAAAGGAGTGTGTGTGTTCTGGAGCAACTAATATCTGACGATACATCTTTTGTATGTCAGCATTGAACACATCGGAAATACGCCACTTTAGAATAAGAAGAGTTAAATCAGTTTGTAAAACCGGACCTATATGAAGTATATTATTCAGACTTAACCCATTGGAAGACCGCGATGAATCATTAAAAACTACGCGAACTTTCGTAGTTGTGCTTTCAGGTTTAATAACCGCGTGGTGAGCAAATAATAGTGCTAAGGAGTAGGGGAAAATGCAGGAGTTGAAACTTTAAACATATGATCCAAATGACCATATTCTTGAATAACTCCATCATATTCGCCTTTAAAAATGGGTGAATGAAGTAATCTCTTCTCATTTCTTAAAAACTGTGCTAATGCACAGTTGTCTTAACAATTCCTTTTCAAGGGCAATGCGAGTAATCGCTTATGTATACAGGTTTTTCTTCTACACACATCCTAAATACCGTTCTAACTTTGCCAAAAAATCTCATGACATTACAAGTTCGGAAATAACAGTGGGTCGTGGTTGGCTTATATCCACAGCTCAAAAGGCTTATTATCCAAATGAATATAAAGCACTGTCCTCCAAACAGTCGATAGCTTCTTCAAGCAATATTCTTAATTTCAATCCATTTTTAGATCATAAAGGTATTTCTCGTTCATGTGGTAGGCTCGAATTCTCGCCAGGGCTATCCTATTCTGAAAAACACCCAATTATACTTCATTATGATTCCCAATATTCCCGGCTCCTAATCCGATTTCTTCATGATATTAGTTTACATGGTGGAAACCAACTTTTCCTTCGAATTGTTCGATCACAATATTGGATTCCAAAAGTAAAAACTTAATAAAAGCCTCAATTAATAAATGCAAGCCTTGCATTTTATACAAAAAAGGCGTCAACTAACTAATGGCTGTTTTACCTCCTGAGAGGTCTGAAATTTCCCGCCCCTTCACGCATACGGGCCTAGACTTTGCCGTACCATTTGACATAAAGAGTTATACTGGCCGAGCTTGTCGAATTACCAAAGGTTACGTGTGTGTCTTTGTATGTTTTTCGACTAAAGCCAATCGTTCTGTACCTCGTCGTTGCTGTTCTCTTCATCTCCACTCTGATAATGGTACAACGTTCGTTGGCGCGTCAAAAATTCTTGCTAAAGAGTTCCTCCAAACTTCGCATCAAGCTGTAAGCGCTAGTTACGCTCATCAAAATATCATTTGCCATTTTATTCCTCCAGGTGCTCCCCATATGGGTGGATTATGGGAGGCTGGAGTAAAAAGTTTTAAATCCCACTTTCGAAAGGTCTCTGGTTGTTTTAAATATACATTGGAAGAGTTTTCGACCTTGCTATCCAGGATTGAAGCTCGCCTTAATTCTCGTCCTTTGGCTCCTATGTCCCATGCCCAATCAGATTTTTCCGCTTTGACACCAGGACATTTTCTCGTTGGCGACGTGTAAGGGTCGCTGATGTAATAAACCAGACCCATCACTAAATTAGTTCCATTATATCCTTCGTCATAATTATAGCGTTTCCGACTTTGTTCATATTTTCCAGAGCATCATGCCTAAAACTAACTCAAATGATAAAATTAAGCAACAAAATCCTCGCAATAGTAAACCGAAGCTTCCTAAAAAGTATAATTCGTTCCTATGTCGCATCTGCAAACGCCCACATCCGCTTAGAACGTGCAGAAAATTCTTGGGAATGAACATTACTGAACGCGTCCGTATAGTCCGTACTCACAAATATTGCTCCCATGACCATTCCCAAGGAACTTGCTTTACTATGCACGGATGTAAAAAATGTAAAAAATTTCATTACACCCTTCTTCACATGAAACCGCGATTAATCCGAGATTCTCAAGCTTCGTCCGATTCCCCACGACCACGCTCTCCCTCTCCCCCTACGACATCAAAAATAGCCGTTCTAAAGACCCTTCCCCTTCGGTTCCTGCAATCTCCAAAACTTCTACTCTCACAGCTATTTTAAGACAAAATAGTGTGATTCTGCTGCCGACCGTGCTAGTAAAAATCGGTTCGAAAACTTGCACGCTCGCTGCCTCCTGGATTCCGGCTCTTCGATTAGCAGAATCTCCAAACGATTTGTGGAAAAACATCATTTTACTACGTTGGCCTTTCAGGATGAGACTATCTGTCCACTGACATTGAAGTCAAGGTTTGACTCTAGTTCAAA
This sequence comes from Cordilura impudica, assembly GCA_963682025.1. Classification (NCBI taxonomy): domain Eukaryota; kingdom Metazoa; phylum Arthropoda; class Insecta; order Diptera; family Scathophagidae; genus Cordilura; species Cordilura impudica. Next base: position 116,783,597 of record OY821521.1, on the reverse strand, counting down.
TATCGAAGAAACATTCCGGGTTGACAATCGTCTCACCCTCCGAACCCCAGCGCAATCATTGCGGAGTCATTTAAGAAAAAGTTTCGGGATCTTTTACTAGCTGATTCTAAATTTTATGAGTCAGCAAAAATTGAAATAATTGTAGGGGTCGACCTTTATCCGAGAGTGATTTGTGAAGGGGCTATTTCGAAAACTGGGCTTCCAACTGCTCAGAGCACCATATTCGGTTGGACTATCTATGGCTCATGTCCTACTTAAATAATTAATGAATATTAAATTAACTTTAAATGGGGCACTATCAAGACATAAGCAGAATTCAAACGTACTCGTTTTATTTTAATTATATAATTTATTTTAATTATAATTATATTAAATCTGAATTTTAATGCCTAGTTTTAAGACTTTCCTTAAAAAAAAAAACCATTTAATCAAGTTAACTGAAATTGAATTAAAACTCTGAAATATTTACAATGTGAACAAAATTTAAATTTATTTTCATTCCTATCCCTTTTCCCAAGGAAAAATGTATCTATGACATTCATTGTCCTCTCATTGCACATACACTGCAGGGCGGGCGGTAATGTTACTGCCAAAGTATTGACTTATTTTGTCACTAATCCCATCTATGCGATTTCTATTAGTTCTCCTTGTTTATAGACAAATGCATACGAAACTTTGCATAATTTATGCAGCCCAGCCACACCAGTCTCAAGAACATACAAAGAAATTTGCAAATTACTCAAAGAGCACTACACCCCACCAACGATAGTTTTTCGTGAGCGTAAAAGCTTTCACACAGCAGTGCAAGCTGACGATGAATCTGTAGCAGATTGGCATGCAAGAGTAAAAAAGCTAGCACTTGCATCTAAATTTGGTGAAAATTTAAATTCATTCGTGTTAGATTGCTTCATTATGGGAATTAACAACAAAATATTTGAGAGACTTTGCGAAGAAGACTAGAAATTAACCATGGAAGCAGCATTACAAAAAGCTCTAATAATGGAGATGAAGTTGTCAACAAAATCAAACAATGATGTACAAGTTGCTTATATTAAAAGCAAATAAAAAAAAAAAATCAACAAAATAACTTTCAGCACAACAACAATAAAAACAACAGACAAAATAACTATGACTATGGTAGTAAGAAGAAACAACAAGCAGCAGCTGACCAAACTACATAATTTAAGGCCTGTTCTCACTTTGGTTGGCAAAACCATAAATCAAATGAATGCCGATTTAAACAGAGCAAATGTCATGTCTGTGGCAAAATTGGTCATTTGGCATCTGTATGTAGAAGAAAACTAAAAGTAGTTAATTATGTATCAGATTCAAATAGTGTAGATTATGATAACTTTAATGATTTTTCTATTTATAGCATAAATAATTTACAAGATAGTGGCAATTCAACTGAACTCTACAAAGTTTCAATTAAAATAGATGGTATTCCAATTGATGTGGTGTGCGATTCTGGTGCTCCTTGCACATTGGTAACGAAATCATTTGTTAACAGATTAAATAAAAAAGCAAGTCTCAAATCTTATACTGATCCGTATGTTTACTATAATGGAAACAAAGTTAAGGCGTTAGGAGAATATGATGAAGAAGTTGAATATAATGGTAAGGTGAGAAAAATCAGACTTGTAGTGACAGATGATAAAAGAAGTACTTTATTTGGTAGAAATTTTTTAAGATCATTTGGTTTCGAACTTGTTCAGGTGAACTCTATCAGTTCTGGTCAGTATTCCATTTTGACTGAGCAGATAAAGCACGAATTTCATGAAGTTTTTAGTAGTGGCCTTGGAAGTTATAAATTTGGGAATATTTCTCTGGCCATGGACGAGGATGCAAAACCTATCTTTTGTAAACCGCGTCCAGTGCCATTAGCTTGGAAAAGTAAAATTGAGGATAACCTAAGGGAATTAATTGCGAATGATGTTTTGGAACGGGTGGATCATTCGGAGTGGGGTACACCTCTTGTTCCAATTTTAAAGCCGAATGGTGACATTCGAATTTGTGGTGACTATAAAGTCACTATAAACAAATATTTAAACGATTTTAAGTATCCCCTTCCTTTAATAGACGAGATAGTTGCTTCACTTCAAGGGTGTCAACATTTTTCGAAACTAGACTTGTCTAACGCATATAACCAGCTTATTCTTGAAGATGAATCACAGCTTCTATGTACATGGTCAACCCACATTGGCACCTTGAAGATGAAACGTTTGCCTTTTGGCATTGAACCTGCAGCTTCGATATTTCAAAAGACGATGGCAAAATTATTGCAGGGAATAACATTTGTAGTTGTATATCAATATGATATTACGGTATCAGGTGAAAATTTAACGGAACATATTCAGAATCTGAAATCAGTGTTGAATAAATTATTGCAGGCTGGACTTACGCTTAATTTATTAAAGTGTGAATTTTTTAGAAACGAAATTTCATACTTAGGTTTTACCATTGACAAATTTGGTCTTAGAAAGAACGAAGAAAGAATGAGTTCGGTGCTGGGTGCTCCAGTTCTCAATAATGTGTCGGAATTAGGTGCATTTTTAGGCATGGCGAATTATTACGCAAAATTTGTTAATAATTTTGCAAAAATTATGACACCTTTATATCATTTGTAACAAAAAAATGTTAAATTTGAGTGGTCTGAAAGTTGTCAATTAGCGTATGATACGATAAAGAAGGAAATTATTTCGGATAACGTTTTAGTACACTTCAACCCAAAGTTGCCAATTTTTCTTACAACAGACGCTTCAGATTATGCCATAGCTGGCATACTATCTCATAAATTTCCTAACAACATATTTAAACCAGTTGCATTTATATCAAGGGCTTTATCTAAAGCCGAACAAAAGTACAGTACACATGAAAGAGAAGCACTGGCTATTATTTTCTGTGCAACGAAATTAAAACAAAATTTAATTGGAAATTTCTTTACATTAAGAACTGATCATAAATCATTGACTTTAATATTTGGCGAATATAAGGGCTTGCCATTAATGGCAGCCGCACGTGTTCAAAGGTGGGCATTTATTCTTTCGGGATTTAATTATTAAATAGAATTTGTTAAGGGTCAATCGAATGAAGCCGACTATTTATCGCGAATGCCTCAACTGAGGATAAATGGCGTCAATGACACCGATGATAGTACCTTCGTAAACTATATACAGAAGGAGAATATTTTGAACCTAGACTTTAGAGACATAGCCCGTGAAACTCGGCGTGATCCTATTCTATCTAAGGTATGTGAATTTGTTCGAATGGGTAGAATTTGGGAATTAAAAGGTGAAGAGTTTAAGACATTTACAAGTAAGGATATTGAGCTAACCGTGGATCATGACTGTGTATTATGTGGCTATAGAGTTATAGTACCGGAAAAATTAAGGAAATCAATACTTCGGCTATTGCATGAATCTCACTTGGGCATAGTTAAGACCAAAGCGCTAGCCAGGTCATTTGTCTGGTGGCCCAAGCTTGATAATGATATTGAAAATTTGGTTAAATCCTGTATTTCGTGTCAGAAACTCATTGATAGTCCGGAAAAGAGTGTGCTCATACCATGGAGTCCTACAGGCTCTGTGTGGCAACGGATTCACATAGACTTTGCGGGTCCAATCAGGAATTATAATTTTTTTATAATTATAGACTCATATTCAAAATGGGTAGAAGTTTTTAAGACAAAGGATATCACTTCCAATTTTGTAATAATGAAATTAAGAGAAATTTTTTGCCGTTTCGGTATTCCTTATACGATTGTAAGTGATAACGGTAGACAGTTTGTCACAGGCGAATTTAAGAATTTTATTTTAAAAAATGGTATCAGACATATATTGACTGTTCCTGGACATCCAGCAACAAACGGCCAGGCGGAGAATTTTGTGAAGACATTAAAAAAAATCCATTTATGCGAATTTAGATTCTGCTAAAGACGAGAATATTGATGTGATTTTAAACCGATTTTTAATGGACTATCGTAATATGAAACACAGCTCAACGGATGAAAGCCCAGCTAAGGTTTTTATTGGAAGATCAATTAGAACACGATTTGATCTAATTAAACCTCCTCTCATTGAAAATAGGATATTAGAGAAGCAGATGAAAAGCGTTTCTAATTATAAGGGTAAGAGGTTAGTCAATTTAAGGAAGGATCAAAATGTTTTTATTAGAGATTATACAAATGTAAACAAGGAGTCATGGGCCCCGGCTATTATTAGTGATACAACGGGTCCACGTTCATATCAATGTATTCTTTCGAACGGTAGAATTATAAAGAGACATACTGATCAGATTAGGGCAGGTCCGACGGAAAATCAAAACGTTAATGATGATTTCATGTTGTCAGAGCCACCATCATGTTCAAATAAAAATACAAGTGCATCAGTTGAACAGTCACAAAATAATAATTCCGTAGAATTAAAGAACAAAAATGTACATAAACCAAATTCAGAAATTGATATAGAAACTGAGGTTATAAATTCAGATATTAATAAAAACTTGTCAGACGAAATTCAGGAAAGACAAAACAAAAATATATGCACAAGTGTTTTAAGACCCAAGGAAAGGAAAATATATAAACAATGAATAAAAAAAGAAACTATTTTTATAAACTATTGTATAATTTATGAATTTCAAATCTGAACTGAATTCTTATAGAATCGAAATAATAAATATATTTTATGAATTTATGCAAAAAAAAATTTATAATTAATAATTATAAATATATGAGTATATAATTTAATACAGTAATTGTATACGTATATAAAGTTAATTAATGTTTATAAAAATTTAAAACAATTTGATAAATACTAATGAACAAATTTAAGTGGAGGCGTGTTATATATTATTTGCATAAGCGCATCTCCAACTCTGTAATTAACATTATCTTAGGATTAAGCTTTTCTCACGTTAATCTCATAGCCTTCTAGTTATTTACAATATCAATAAAAGTTAGTTGCTAAACAAACTTCAAGTGTTTCAATACATTACAGTAACTGTTTTCAGTTCAAAGTCCTGGATAACCTCACTTGGGTCTTGTCGGAATAAAATTCTGGATCAACTAATATCTGATGATACATCTTTTGTATGTCAGCATTGAACACATATCGGAAAAAACGCCACTTTAGAATAAGAAGAGATATATCAGTTTTTTAAAACCGGACCTATATGAAGTATATCATTCAGACTAAACCCATTGGAAGACCGCGACGAAGCATATTTGGAAAGGAAAACTGTTAATGCTAACTTTGCCTACTTTAAAAAATTTGATGACCTATTGGAACCTTTTTCTTTCCAAACATGTTTCTTCTACAATACGAGGCTCGGAATTTGGATTAAAAATACTATTCTCTTTAAGCCATTTCGGTCCATACCACCAAAGCTCATTATCTATATCTTGCGGAAAAAGCCCTCGACTTGCCAAATCCGCCGGATTATTTTCGGAAGAAACATGGTACCAGTGTCTTGGATCAATTATCTGTATAATTTTGGAAACCCTACTTGCGACAAAGGTTAACCATCAACATGGGGGTTTAGCTAGCCACGAAAGAACAATGGTGGAGTCAGTCCAACAAAAAATTGAATATTTTTCTACCTCTAATCGCGGAAGAAGACTATCAAGCATTTCTGCAAGAAGGACAGCACCACAAAGCTCTAATCTTGGAATAGACAAAGCTTTTACTGGAGCTACTTTTGTTTTAGAAGACACCAAGTGGGTCTTTATAGAACTACCGTTCAATATTCGAACATATAAGACTGCTGTGCATGCTTTTTCGGATGCATCGCAGAATCCGTGGAATTGGATTTCAGCGGTTTTAGTAAAATCGATCCATCGAGGAATGCGGATATCACTAATAAATGAATAATCCGATGGGAAAGTTTTCCACTGCGAAAGAGACGTGGGAGAGAGGATATCATCCCAGTCGGTACGTTCAATCCATATATGTTGCATTAATATCTTCGCCAGAACAACGCAGGTGACAACCAGCCAGCAGGATCAAATAGTCGCGCAATTTGGGGAAAACTTCACGTTTTGTATAGTTCGATGATTCCGGAAATTGGTTTGCTGCAAAATAGAAGGAATCTGTACTTGCGTTCCACCAGATGCCAAGTGTTTTTGCTGAACTGCTATGCTCGAAATCCAAAAAATCTTCATTCAGTAAGGGCTCAGAGGGTATATCAGCTAGGACATCCTTGGAGGGTATATCAGCTAGGACATCGCTGTCCACTTCCGTAGTGAAAATCCGGCTGAGTCTAGAGCACGAATAATCTGATTTTTGGCCTCCAAAGCATCTTGAATGGAATGAGATCCAGCTAATACATCATCTACATACATATAATCTCGGAGAATATTGCTGGCGAGTGGATATATGGATCGAACATCATCAGCTAGTTGGATAATCGTTCAAATAGCGAGGTATGGGCCACAATTGACCCCGAACGTAACTGTTTCCAGTTGAACGTCCTGGATAACCTCACTTGGGTCTTGTCGGAATAAAATTCTCTGAAAAGGAGTGTGTGTTCTGGAGCAACTAATATCTGACGATACATCTTTTGTATGTCAGCATTGAACACATCGGAAATACGCCACTTTAGAATAAGAAGAGTTAAATCAGTTTGTAAAACCGGACCTATATGAAGTATATTATTCAGACTTAACCCATTGGAAGACCGCGATGAATCATTAAAAACTACGCGAACTTTCGTAGTTGTGCTTTCAGGTTTAATAACCGCGTGGTGAGCAAATAATAGTGCTAAGCAGTAGGGGAAACTGCAGGAGTTGAAACTTTAAACATATGATCCAAATGACCATATTCTTGAATAACTCCATCATATTCGCCTTTAAAAATGGGTGAATGAAGTAATCTCTTCTCATTTCTTAAAAACTGTGCTAATGCACAGTTGTCTTAACAAACAATTCCTTTTCAAGGGCAATGCGAGTAATCGCTTATGTATACAGGTTTTTCTTCTACACACATCCTAAATACCGTTCTAACTTTGCCAAAAAATCTCACGACATTACAAGTTCGGAAATAACAGTGGGTCGTGGTTGGTGTAGCGTAACACGACTTTCGTAGTGTGCTGTATAATACCCACACTGCATAGCGTACAATATTTGCAAATGCAGAAATAACAAATATCAATATTGTTGACCACTGCATTTGCAAAACATTGTATGACTGCGTATATTGTTATTGAATGTTGTTGTTACGCTGGCACACTTATGTTTATGCTGACCCAAGTGCAGGTAACAAATTGTTGTTAATATAGGTTGAAAATATGTATATAAAGAAGAACATTTTATGATCAATAAACCATTAATAATTTAGCATTAATCATTAATAATTTAGCTCCTAGATAGAGCTGAAATAATAATAATAATAAATACTATTTAAACTAAAAAACTATCTTGTTTTGCTATATGGCGATCCTGCCAGTGCTCCTTAGATGAGCATTGTAAAAAAAAAATATATATATTACGAAAAAAATATATATATAATACAAGGATTATGCTCTCAAATTGCGCAATCCTGAAAATAATAAAAAAAAAAAAAAATCGCATAATAATATTGTCCTGGTGGATCAGCCACAACGATCCATCAGCTGCGTTGAAGGAAGATACTGTCTGGCCTAAAGACAGTGGAGATTGCAAAATCAATGGCGGAAGGGCCAAAACATATCTTCATAGAAGAGTACAGAAGAAAGACGGGCCAGCAGAAAACTAAGGAAAAACACATCAAAAGACCCCTGGTATATATCAATATACACATCAATATGCCCCTAATAAAACAACGAACAGGTAGTTCGTTTTACCAAAAACAAAAAAAAAAAAAAAAAAAGTGGAGCATCCCGTTATGCACCCGTAGGCCAGAAAGCGTTAACCGCTCTTGGCAAATAAATAAATAAAAAAAAAAATAAAAAATTTGAAATAGAAAATAAAAACAGTAATTTGTAAGAAAAAATCCACAAAGGAATGCAGTTCAATTAATCTAATTTTTTTTGAAAAGGTTATATTTAATCTTGATGCTATTATATATATAAAAACAAAAACACTATGGTAATTATGCTGTTGAAAAAAAAAAACAGATATTAAATTAGAATGAAATATTTTATAAATTAAATATATACATAAATAAAACTGATGCATGTAAAATAGTATAAGCTATTGATAAAAATAATGAATTACTAGGGAAGATATATAATTAGCAAGATATAAGATTCGGTTAAATTATTGAGGCAGTCAGAAAAATATTTAATAGAAATAAATAATAGAAAAAAAATACAAAATAAACAGCGAAGGAAAATGGGAGGTCGTCAATCAAAAATAGAGAATCCCAATGCAAATGTTATTAATGAAGTAGAAATAAAAGAAGACTCAATCGACCTAAAATTAATTGAGTGTTGTTTACTAATAATAACCGTACTGATTAGCTTAAATTTTGCATTACATATTTATGCCTTAAACACCAAGAAATTAAAAAAGAAATATTTGAGCAGAGCCAATGACTTAAACAAAATTTAAATAATTTTCCCATGGATTGGCAAGAAATAATTCAGAAGGTGAGACTAATCAAAGAGGAGTTCGACAAATCTTATAAATGTTTAAATATAGATAGAAGCACAAAAGAGGAAACAATAATAAAACATATTAGAATCTTATGCGAAAAGTTAGAACAAATCAGGGTTTTGCTAAATGCAAATTATAACAGACTCACGACACCACATAGGACAGCTGCTGAAAGTTTTTTCTTAGATGTCAAGACTAGAATCCTGATTATATCATCTAAGAAGGGTGTTAAGGTAAAATTACCAGATACACTACACGAAGAGGTAAAATTCTTTGTAGAAACTGAAAATTCAGAGAATATTGGAACCTCTTTGGAAAGTACAGAAGTAAAAATGACACAAACAGTCGTTGACTTTCTGAACACAGCTTCAAAGCTGATCATAGAATTTGATGGAAAACCAGAAAATTTACGTTCCTTTATAGACTCGTTACAGTTAATAGAATCCATCAAAGGTGACCACGAATCTATCGCAGTCTCTTTAATAAAAACAAAGTTAAAGGGAAGTGCAAGAAATTTAATACGTAATGAACAAACCATTACTGAGATAATACATAAATTAAAAAACTCAGTAAAGGGCGAGTCGGTTGAGATATTGACAGCAAAAATAATGAATTCCCGACAAAACAATAAAACTGCCAATAACTATTGCAGTGAAATAGAGAATTTAACGAAGTCATTAGAAAATGCCTATTTATCAGATGGTTTGCCATGCGAATTGGCATGTAAATATTCAACACAGGTTGCAGTAAAGGCACTAACCAAAAATTGCACCATCGATAAAGTTAAACTTATCATGGAAGCAGGCCAATTCAGTAACATGAATGAGGCCGTTGGCAAATTCATAAACAGTTGCACTGAAGCAACAGGGCAACAAAATGCCGTATTGTATTTCGGGCAGAAGTTTAACCGAAATAATAACTACAGACAATATCGTGGAAGGTACAATTACCCACGCAATAATAGTAATAACAGTAACAACGGCAGACCCCAACAAAAACCTATTCACAACAGGGTTCAACAAAATCAGAACCACAGACGTAACAGAAATTACGTCAGAGCAGCAGAGTCACATGAAAATGATTCGGAAAACTGCTAAAATCCTCTGAGATATATCATAATAACAATACCAACTACATATACAACCTTAACCTCAGCTTAAATTTTTATGTTAATATAAAAATTAACGACACGAACAACACGGTAACAGTGTTGGTAGATACAGGAGCAGACATTTCGGTTATAAAAACTAAACATTTTCATCAAACACAAATTAACAGAAACAGAACAACCACATTGAGTGGAATAGGACAGGGTAAAATTCGTTCAATAGGTAATGTATTTATTGACCTAAAATTTAGAGGTTTTTTGATATCACATGATTTCCAAGTAGTACAAAATAATTTTCCAATACCTTGCGACGGTATCCTTGGAATGGATTTTTTTAAGAAGTATAAATGTATACTAGATTTCAATGGGAACCATGATTACCTCGTACTACGACCACCCAATCTGTCGCATGTAATAGAAATTCCACTTACGAACGGCTTCAATGGAATAACACTCCCACCAAGGTCAGAAGTGATTCGTCAAATCAGGTTTCCGGAGCTTGAAGACGATGTACTAATACCAAATCAAGAAATCGTACCAGGTGTCTTTGTACCAAATACACTGGTAAAATCAAATAACGCATTGGTTCGTTTTTTAAATACCACACATAAAATAGTAACAATTAGGCAAAATAACATAAAAACCGAGAAAATGTCTGACTATGAAATAGTAAAACAAAAACCACATAAAAATAGCCAAAGAAAATCTGAAGTTTTGGACCTTTTGAAGGGAAACTTTCCTGAACAGTTCAGAACAATTTTAACTAAGCTTTGTTTAGAATACAATGATATTTTTGGCTTAGGGACTGAAACAATTACTACCAACAGTTTCTATGAACAAAAACTGAGAGTAAAAGATAATCAACCAACGTATATTAAAAATTATCGCATACCAGAATCTCATAAGGAGGAAATAAACAAACAGGTTGAAAAACTAATAGATAACAAGATAATCGAACCATCATTTTCGGAATACAATAGCCCAATTCTGTTGGTACCAAAGAAATCACTTCCCGGAACAGATGAAAAAAGATGGCGCTTGGTGATAGATTATAGGCAGATAAATAAAAAACTAATATCAGATAAATTCCCGTTGCCTAGAATAGACGATATTCTAGACCAACTAGGTAGAGCAAAATATTTTTCTTGTTTGGACTTGATGTCCGGGTTTCATCAAATTGGTTTGGAAAAGAACTCTAGAGACTTGACGTCATTTTCAACAAACAATGGTTCATACAGATTTACTAGACTACCATATGGCTTAAAAATAGCACCGAATTCATTCCAAAGAATGATGACATTAGCCTTCAGTGGTCTGAAGCCGAATCAAGCATTCCTATATATGGATGACTTGGTTGTATTGGGATGTTCTGAAAAACATATGCTTACAAATTTGAAGGATGTATTTGATCTTTGCCGTAAACACAATCTTAAACTACACCCCCAAAAATGTTCATTCTTTGTGAGAGAGGTAACCTACCTTGGCCACAAATGTACTGATAGAGGAATATTACCGGATGATAGTAAATATTCGGTGATAGAAAATTACCCGACGCCTAAGGACGCCGAGAGCGCACGAAGGTTTGTCGCGTTTTGCAACTATTACCGACGATTTATTAGAAACTTCTCTGAATATTCCAGACACCTTACAAGGCTATCCAAAAAGGGAGTACCATTTCAGTGGACAAAAGATTGTGAGTGCGCGTTTAAATACTTAAAGAAGGCATTAATGAGCCCAACATTGCTTCAGTACCCAGACTTTACTTTTTAAATAAAACGTACTTCTTAAATAAAAGGTATTTCTTAAATAAAAGGTACTTTTTAAATAAAAGGTACTTTTTAAATAACAGGTACTGTTCAATTAAAAGGTACTTTTGAAATAAAAGGTACTTCTTAAATAAAATGTACTGTCTAAATAAAAGGTACTTTTTATATAAAAGGTACTTTTTATATAAAAGGTACTTTTTAAATAAAGGTACTTTTTAAATAAAGGTACTTTTTAAATAAAGGATATTTTTAAATAAAATGTACTTTTAAATAACAGATACTTTTAAAATAAAAGCTACTTTTAAAATAAAAGGTACTTTTAAAATAAAAGGTTCTTTTAAAATAAAAGGTACTTTTAAAATCAAACGTCTTTTTATATAAAGGGTACTGTTTAAATAAAAGGTACTTTTTAAATAATAAGTACTTTTCAAATAAAAGGTACTTTTTAAATTAAAAGTACTTTTTAAATAAAAGGTACTTTTTAAATAAAAGGTACTTTTTAAATAAAATTTACTTTTTAAATAAAAGGTACTTTTTAAATAAAAGGTACTTTTTAAATAAAAGGTTCTTTTTAAATAAAAGGTACTTTTTAAATAAAAGGTACTTTTTAAATAAAAGGTACTTTTTAAATTAAAGGTACTTTTTAAATAAAAGGTACTTTTTAAACAATAGGTACTTTTTAAATAAAATGTACTTTTTAAACAATAGGTACTTTTTAAATAAAACTTACTTTTAAAATAAAAGGTACTTTTTAAATAAAGGGTACTATTTAAATAAAAGGTACTTTTTAAATAAAACGTACTTCTTAAATAAAAGGTATTTCTTAAATAAAAGGTACTTTTTAAATAATAGGTACTGTTCAATTAAAAGGTACTTTTGAAATTAAAGGTACTTTTTAAATAAAATGTACTGTCTAAATAAAAGGTAGTTTTTATATAAAAGGTACTTTTTAAATAAAGGTACTTTTTAAATAAAGGATATTTTTAAATAAAATGTACTTTTAAATAAAAGATACTTTTAATATAAAAGGTACTTTTAAAATAAAAGGTACTTTTAAAATAAAGGGTACTTTTAAAATAAAAGGTACTTTTAAAATAAAAGGTACTTTTAAAATAAAATGTACTTTTAAAATAAAAGGTACTTTTAAAATAAAAGGTACTTTTAAAATCAAAGGTCTTTTTATATAAAGGGTACTGTTTAAATAAAAGGTAATTTTTAAATAAAAAGTACTTTTTAATAAAATGTACTTTTTAAACAAAAGGTACTTTTCAAATAAAAGGTACTTTTTAAATAAAAGGTACTTTTTAAATAAAAGGTACTTTTTAAAGAAGAGGTACTTTTTAAATAAAAGGTACTTTTTAAATAAAAGGTACTTTTTAAATAAAAGGTACTTTTTAAATAAAAGGTACTTTTTAAATAAAAGGTACTTTTTAAATAAAAGGTACTTTTTAAATAAAAGGTACTTTTTAAATAAAAGGTACTTTTTAAATAAAAGGTACTTTTTAAATAAAAGGTGCTTTTTAAATAAAAGGTACTTTTTAAATAAAAGATACTTTTTAAATAAGATATAGTTTTAAATAAAAGGTACTTTTTAAATAATATTTAATTTTTAAATACAAGGTACTTTTAAAATAAAAGGTACTTTTAAAACAGATGCATAACAACAGATGCGAGTAAGCATGCTTGCGGTGCAGTTTTAACACAGGAACATGAAGGTAGACACCTACCTGTGGCCTATGCATCTAAAACTTTCACTAAAGGCGAAAGCAACAAATCGACCATTGAACAGGAATTAACTGCCATACACTGGGCTGTCACATATTTCAGACCATATATATATGGAAAACATTTTTTGGTCCGAACAGACCATAGACCACTTTCATACCTGTTCTCCATGAAAAATCCAAGTTCTAAGCTAACGAGAATGAGACTCGATCTGGAGGAATATGATTTCACAGTAGAATATCTCAGGGGAAAAGATAATTATGTTGCCGACGCACTGTCGCGCATTACAATAAATGACTTAAAGGATATTAACGACAAGATTTCATCCGTTTTAAGGGTCACGACAAGATCGATGACTAAGGAAGAGAAAATTAGTAAACCAGTAGTAAATCAGCAAAATATCAATAATAATAATAAGCCCAAGGTATATATACCATTGAATAATATAGACGTCAAAAGATATTATAAATTAAAGATTTTACCCAACAGATGTTACATCAAAAAGGGAAAATCCATATATGCTAGCATAAGAATAGATGATTTGTTTACTAAAGGGAATATTGACTTAGGACAATTTTTCCCTAGGCTAGAACGAATAGCCTGTAAACTAAATATTAATAAGATTCAAATTTCACCACATGAGAAGATTTTCGAATTTGTCTCGATAAGTGAATTTGAGAATATGGGCAATAAAACACTGAATGAAATCAGAATAGCGCTATTAAACGAAGTAACTAAAATTGATAACACGAATGCAAAGGCAATACGTGAGATAATGCTGAAATACCATGATGATCCTATAGAAGGAGGACATTGTGGAATATATAGAACCACTGAGAAGATCAGGAGATACTATTACTGGAAAAATATGACAAAAGACATTGCCAAATATGTGAAAACATGCCATAAATGCCAATTGGCTAAAACGGAGAAACATATAAAAAGTCCAATGACAATAACGGAGACACCAAATAGGGCTTTTGATACGGTGTACGTAGATACAATTGGACCATTTCCAAAGTCAATTTATGCAAATGAATATGCAGTCACAATGATATGTGACTTAACTAAATACTTGGTAACAATACCAATAAAAGATAAATCTCCTAAGACGATCGCAAAAGCGATATTTGAAAATTTTGTGCTTATATACGGTCCAATGAAGACGTTCATTTCGGATATGGGCACAGAATACAAGAACTCTATACTGACAGAGCTTTGCAACCTATTGAAGGTAGATAAACGCACATCGACAGCATATCATCACCAGACACTAGGTACGATAGAAAGAAGTCACCGGACTTTTAACGAATACGTACGAAACTACATATCAGTAGATAAAGACGACTGGGATGAATGGCTCAAATATTTCACGTACTGTTTTAACACTACACCATCTACAGTACATGATTATTGAACTTATTTTTGGAAAAATTCCAAATAATTTTAGACAATTTAGTGAAGTAGATAGAGTTGCACCACTTTATAATATAGATAATTATGCTAAGGAAATTAAATTTAGATTAGAAGTAGCAATAGATAGAGTTAAAAAACTATTAGACATAAATAAAATAAAACAAAAAATTAATTATGATAAAACAAAATTAGATTACAATTTTAAAATAGGAGATTTAGTCTTGGTAAGAAATGATGCAGGACATAAGTTAGAGATGGCATATAAAGGGCCATATAAAATTAAGAAAATAGATTTCGGAAATAATGTAACCATAGTTGATAAGAAAACAAATAAAGAACAAATAGTTCATAAGAATAGACTTAAGTTATACAATATTAAATAAACAATATGCATTCTTTTCTTTAAATCTATATTTGTAAATAAAATAAAATAAATTTATTGTAAAATGTGAAACTTGCACTTGATACAACCACAAAAAAAAAAAAAAAAACCCAACAGTACAAATAATAAGAGAATGTCCATAGAACAAAATGTTCTATGAACATTCTTATAAAAAAGGAAGGTGTAGCGTAACACGACTTTCGTAGTGTGCTGTATAATACCCACACTGCATAGCGTACAATATTTGCAAATGCAGAAATAACAAATATCAATATTGTTGACCACTGCATTTGCAAAACATTGTATGACTGCGTATATTGTTATTGTATGTTGTTGTTACGCTGGCACACTTATGTTTATGCTGACCCAAGTGCAGGTAACAAATTGTTGTTCATATAGGTTGAAAATATGTATATAAAGAAGAACATTTTATGATCAATAAACCATTAATAATTTAGCATTAATCATTAATAATTTAGCTCCTAGATAGAGCTGAAATAATAATAATAATAAATACTATTTAAACTAAAAAACTATCTTGTTTTGCTATATTGGCTTATATCCACAGCTCAAAAGGCTTATTATCCAAATGAATATAAAGCACTGTCCTCTAAACAGTCGATAGCTTCTTCAAGCAATATCTTAATTTCAATCCATTTTTAGATCATAAAGGTATTTCTCGTTCATGTGGTAGGCTCGAATTCTCGCCAGGGCTATCCTATTCTGAAAAACACCCAATTATAGATCATTATGATTCCCAATATTCCCGGCTCCTAATCCGATATCTTCATGATATTAGTTTACATGGTGGAAACCAACTTTTCCTTCGAATTGTTCGATCACAATATTGGATTCCAAAAGTAAAAACTTAATAAAAGCCACAATTAATAAATGCAAGCCTTGCATTTTATACAAAAAAGGCGTCAAAACTAACTAATGGCTGTTTTACCTCCTGAGAGGTCTGAAATTTCCCGCCCCTTCATGCATACGGGCCTAGACTTTGCCGGACCATTTGACATAAAGAGTTATACTGGCCGAGCTTGTCGAATTGCCAAAGGTTACGTGTGTGTCTTTGTATGTTTTTCGACTAAAGCCAATCGTTCTGTATCTCGTCGTGGCTGTCCTCTTCATCTCCACTCTGATAATGGTACAACGTTCGTTGGCGCGTCAAAAATTCTTGCTAAAGAGTTTCTCCAAACTTCGCATCAAGCTGTAAGCGCTAGTTACGCTCATCAAAATATCATTTGCCATTTTATTCCTCCAGGTGCTCCCCATATGGGTGGATTATGGGAGGCTGGAGTAAAAAGTTTTAAATCCCACTTTGGAAAGGTCTCTGGTTGTTTTAAATATACATTGGAAGAGTTTTCGACCTTGCTATCCAGGATTGAAGCTTGCCTTAATTCTCGTCCTTTGTCTCCTATGTCCCATGCCCAATCAGATTTTTCCGCTTTGACACCAGGACATTTTCTCGTTGGTTCTCCGATTTTAGCACCGATAGATCCGCTAATCAATGAACCACCTCCTTCCATCCGTAATCGCTGGCAGAGGATGAAGCTAGTTCACCAGCATATTTGTTATCGCTGGAAAACTGAGTACCTTAAGGAACTTCAAAAACGCATTAAGTGGCAGATGCCAGAAGAAAATTTGAAAGAAAACTCCCTTGTTGTTATCAAGGATGAAAATCTTCCACCAAATTATTGGCGCCTTGGCAGAATAGTTAAAGTTTACTTAGGTTCTGATAAACGTGTAAGGGTCGCTGATGTAATAAACCAAAGAGGCACAATTGCCAGACTCATCACTAAATTAGTTCCATTATATCCTTCGTCATAATTATGGCGTTTCCGACTTTGTTCTTATTTTCCAGAGCATCATGCCTAAAACTAACTCGAATGATAAAATTGAGCAACAAAATCCTCGCAATAGTAAACCGAAGCTTCCTAAAAAGTATAATTCGTTCCTATGTCGCATCTGCAAACGCCCACATCCGCTTAGAACGTGCAGAAAATTCTTGGGAATAAACATTACTGAACGCGTCCGTATAGTCCGTACTCACAAATATTGCTCCAATTGCCTTGCCCATGACCATTCCCAAGGAACTTGCTTTACTATGCACGGATGTAAAAAATGTAAAAAATTTCAGCACAACCTTCTTCACATGAATCCGCGATTAATCCGAGATTCGCAAGCTTCGTCCGATTCCCCACGACCACGCTCTCCCTCTCCCCCTACGACATCAAAAATAGCCGTTCTAAAGACCCTTCCCCTTCGGTTCCTGCAATCTCCAAAACTTCTACTCTCACAGCTATTTTAAGACAAAATAGTGTGATTCTGCTGCCGACCGTGCTAGTAAAAATCGGTTCGAAAACTTGCACGCTCGCTGCCTCCTGGATTCCGGCTCTTCGATTAGCAGAATCTCCAAACGATTTGTGGAAAAACATGATTTTACTACGTTGACCTTTCAGGATGAGACTATCTGTCCACTGACATTGAAGTCAAGGTTTGATTCTAGTTCAAATATCGAAGGAACATTCCGGGTTGACAATCGTCTCACCCTCCGAACCCCAGCGCAATCATTGCGGAGTCAATTAAGAAAAACTTTCGGGATCTTTACTAGCTGATTCTAAGTTTTATGAGTCAGCAAAAATTGAAATAATTATAGGGGTCGACCTTTATCCGAGAGTGATTTGTGAAGGGGCTATTTCGAAAACAGGGCTTCCAACTGCTCAGAGCACCATATTCGGTTGGACTATCTATGGCTCATGTCCTACTTAAATAATTAATGAATATTAAATTAACTTTAAATGGGGCACTATCAAGACATAAGCAGAATTCAAACGTACTCGTTTTATTTTAATTATATAATTTATTTTAATTATAATTATATTAAATCTGAATTTTAATGCCTAGTTTTAAGACTTTCCTTAAAAAAAAAACCATTTAATCAAGTTAACTGAAATTGAATTAAAACTCTGAAATATTTCCAATGTTAACAAAATTTAAATTTATTTTCATTCCTATCCCTTTTCCCAAGGAAAAATGTATCTATGACATTCATTGTCCTCTCATTGCACATACACTGCAGGGCGGGCGGTAATGTTACTGCCAAAGTATTGACTTATTTTGTCACTAATCCCATCTATGCGATTTCTATTAGTTCTCCTTGTTTATAGACAAATGCATACGAAACTTTGCATAATTTATGCAGCCCAGCCACACCAGTCTCAAGAACATACAAAGAAATTTGCAAATTACTCAAAGAGCACTACACCCCACCAACGATAGTTTTTCGTGAGCGTAAAAGCTTTCACACAGCAGTGCAAGCTGACGATGAATCTGTAGCAGATTGGCATGCAAGAGTAAAAAAGCTAGCACTTGCATCTAAATTTGGTGAAAATTTAAATTCATTCGTGTTAGATCGCTACATTATGGGAATTAACAACAAAATATTTGAGAGACTTTGCGACGAAGACTAGAAATTAACCATGGAAGCAGCATTACAAAAAGCTGTAATAATGGAGATGAAGTTGTCAACAAAATCAAACAATGATGTACAAGTTGCTTATATTAAAAGCAAATATAAAAAAAATCAACAACAATAACTTTCAGCACAACAACAATAAAAACAACAGACAAAATAACTATGACTATGGTAGTAAGAAGAAACAACAAGCAGCAGCTGACCAAACTACATAACTTAAGGCCTGTGCTCACTTTGGTTGGCAAAACCATAAATCAAATGAATGCCGATTTAAACAGAGCAAATGTCATGTCTGTGGCAGAATTGGTCATTTGGCATCTGTATGTAGAGGAAAAGTAAAAGTAGTTAATTATGTATCAGATTCAAATAGTGTAGATTATGATAACTTTAATGATTTTTCTATTTATAGCATAAATAATTTACAAGATAGTGGCAATTCAACTGAACTCTACAAAGTTTCAATTAAAATAGATGGTATTCCAATTGATGTGGTGTGCGATTCTGGTGCTCCTTGCACATTGGTAACGAAATCATTTGTTAACAGATTAAATAAAAAAGTAAGTCTCAAATCTTATACTGTTCCGTATGTTTACTATAATGGAAACAAAGTTAAGGCGTTAGGAGAATATGATGAAGAAGTTGAATATAATGGTAAGGTGAGAAAAATCAGACTTGTAGTGACAGATGATAATAGAAGTACTTTATTTGGTAGAAATTTTTTAAGATCATTTGGTTTCGAACTTGTTCAGGTGAACTCTATCAGTTCTGGTCAGTATTCCATTTTGACTGAGCAGATAAAGCACGAATTTCATGAAGTTTTTAGTAGTGGCCTTGGAAGTTATAAATTTGGGAAAATTTCTCTGGCCATGGACAAGGATGCAAAACCTATCTTTTGTAAACCGCTTCCAGTGCCATTAGCTTGGAAAAGTAAAATTGAGGATAACCTAAGAGAATTAATTGCGAATGATGTTTTGGAACGGGTGGATCATTCGGAGTGGGGTACACCTCTTGTTCCAATTTTAAAGCCGAATGGTGACATTCGAATTTGTGGTGACTATAAAGTCACTATAAACAAATATTTAAACGATTTTAAGTATCCCCTTCCTTTAATGGACGAGATAGTTGCTTCACTTCAAGGGTGTCAACATTTTTCGAAACTAGACTTGTCTAACGCATATAACCAGCTTATTCTTGAAGATGAATCACAGCTTCGATGTACATGGTCAACCCACATTGGCACCTTGAAGATGAAACGTTTGCCTTTTGGCATTGAACCTGCAGCTTCGATATTTCAAAAGACGATGGCAAAATTATTGCAGGGCATAACATTTGTAGTTGTATATCAGTATGATATTACGGTATCAGGTGAAAATTTAACGGAACATATTCAGAATCTGAAATCAGTGTTGAATAAATTATTGCAGGCTGGACTTACGCTTAATTTATTAAAGTGTGAATTTTTTAGAAACGAAATTTCATACTTAGGTTTTACCATTGACAAATTTGGTCTTAGAAAGAACGAAGAAAGAATGAGTTCGGTGCTGGGTGCTCCAGTTCTCAATAATGTGTCGGAATTAGGTGCATTTTTAGGCATGGCGAATTATTACGCAAAATTTGTTAATAATTTTGCAAAAATTATGACACCTTTATATCATTTGTTTCAAAAAAATTTTAAATTTGAGTGGTCTGAAAGTTGTCAATTAGCGTATGATACGATAAAGAAGGAAATTATTTCGGATAACGTTTTACTACACTTCAACCCAAAGTTGTCAATTTTTCTTACAACAGACGCTTCAGATTATGCCATAGCTGGCATACTATCTCATAAATTTCCTAACAACATATTTAAACCAGTTGCATTTATATCAAGGGCTTTACCTAAAGCCGAACAAAAGTACAGTACACATGAAAAAGAAGCACTGGCTATTATTTTCTGTGCAACGAAATTAAAACAAAATTTAATTGGAAATTTCTTTACATTAAGAACTGATCATAAATCATTGACTTTAATATTTGGCGAATATAAGGGCTTGCCATTAATGGCAGCTGCACGTGTTCAAAGGTGGGCATTTATTCTTTCGGGATTTAATTATTTAATAGAATTTGTTAAGGGTCAATCGAATCAAACCGACTATTTATCGCGAATGCCTCAACTGAGGAAAAATGGCGTCAATGACATCGATGATAGTACCTTCGTAAACTATATACAGAAGGAGAATATTTTGAACCTAGACTTTAGAGACATAGTCCGTGAAACTCGGCGTGATCCTATTCTATCTAAGGTATGTGAATTTTTTCGAATGGGTAGAATTTGGGAATTAAAAGGTGAAGAGTTTAAGACATTTACAAGTAAGGATATTGAGCTAACCGTGGATCATGACTGTGTATTATGTGGCTATAGAGTTATAGTACCGGAAAAATTAAGGAAATCAATACTTCGGCTATTGCATGAATCTCACTTGAGCATAGTTAAGACCAAAGCGCTAGCCAGGTCATTTGTCTGGTGGCCCAAGCTTGATGATACTGAAAATTTGGTCAAATCCTGTATTTCGTGTCAGAAACTCATTGATAGTCCGGAAAAGAGTGTGCTCATACCATGGAGTCCTACAAGCTCTGTGTGGCAACGGATTCACATAGACTTTGCGGGTCCAATCAGGAATTATCATTTTTTTATAATTATAGACTCATATTCAAAATGGGTAGAAGTTTTTAAGACAAAGGATATCACTTCCAATTTTGTAATAATGAAATTAAGAGAAATTTTTTGCCGTTTCGGTATTCCTTATACGATTGTAAGTGATAACGGTAGACAGTTTGTCACAGGCGAATTTAAGAATTTTATTTTAAAAAATGGTATCAGACATATATTGACTGTTCCTGGACATCCAGCAACAAACGGCCAGGCGGAGAATTTTGTCAAGACATTAAAAAAAATCCATTTATGCGAATTTAGATTCTGGTAAAGACGAGATGTGATGTGATTTTAAACCGATTTTTAATGGACTATCGTAATATGAAACACAGCTCAACGGATGAAAGCCCAGCTAAGGTTTTTATTGGAAGATCAATTAGAACACGATTTGATCTTATTAAACCTCCTCTGATTGAAAATAGGATATTAGAGAAGCAGATGAAAAGCGTTTCTAATTATAAGGGTAAGAGGTTAGTCAATTTAAGGAAGGATCAAAATGTTTTTATTAGAGATTATACAAATGTAAAAAAGGAGTCATGGGCCCCGGCTATTATTAGTGATACAACGGGTCCACGATCATATCAATGTATTCTTTCGAACGGTAGAATTATAAAGAGACATACTGATCAGATTAGGGCAGGTCCGACGGAAAATCAAAACGTTAATGATGATTTCATGTTGCTAGAGCCACCATCATGTTCAAATAAAAATACAAGTGCATCAGTTGAACAGTCACAAAATAATAATTCCGTAGAATTAAAGAACAAAAATGTACATAAAGCAAATTCAGAAATTGATATAGAAACTAAGGTTATAAATTCAGATATTAATAAAAACTTGTCAGATGAAATTCAGGAAAGACAAAACAAAAATATATGCACAAGGGTTTTAAGACCCAAGGAAAGGAAAATATATAAACAATGAATAAAAAAAAGAAACTATTTTTATAAACTATTGTATAATTTATGAATTTCAAATCTGAACTGAATTCTTATAGAATCGAAATAATAAATATATTTTATGAATTTATGTAAAAAAATATATATAATTAATAATTATAAATATATGAGTATATAATTTAATACAGTAATTGTATACGTATATAAAGTTAATTAATGTTTATAAAAATTTAAAACAATTTGATAAATACTAATGAACAAATTTAGGTGGAGGCGTGTTATATATTATTTGCATAAGCGCATCTCCAACTCTGTAATTAACATTATCTTAGGATTAAGCTTTTCTCACGTTAATCTCATAGCCTTCTAGTTATTTACAATATCAATAAAAGTTAGTTGTTAAACAAACTTCAAGTGTTTCAATACATTACAGTAACTCACTTGGGTCTTGTCGGAATAAAATTCTCTGAAAAGGAGTGTGTTCTGGATCAACTAATTCTGACGATACATCTTTTGTATGTCAGCATTGAACACATATCGGAAAAAACGCCACTTTAGAATAAGAAGAGATATATCAGTTTTTTAAAACCGGACCTATATGAAGTATATCATTCAGACTAAACCCATTGGAAGACCGCGACGAAGCATATTTGGAAAGGAAAATTGTTAATGCTAACTTTGCCTACTTTAAAAAATTTGATGACCTATTGGAACGTTTTTCTTTCCAAACATGTTTCTTCTACAATACGAGGCTCGGAATTTGGATTAAAAATACTATTCTCTTTATGCCATTTTGGTCCATACCACCAAAGCTCATTATCTATATCTTGCGGAAAAAGCCCTCGACTTGCCAAATCCGCCAGATTATTTTCGGAAGAAACATGGTACCAGTGTCTTGGATCAATTATCTGGATAATTTTGGAAACCCTATTTGCGACAAAGGTTAACCATGAACATGGGGGGTTTAGCTAGCCACGAAAGGACAATGGTGGAGTCAGTCCAACAAAAAATTGAACATTTTTCTACCTCTAATCGCGGAAGAAGACTGTCAATCATTTCTGCAATAAGGACAGCACCACAAAGCTCTAATCTTGGAACAGACAAAGCTTTTACTGGAGCTACTTTTGTTTTAGAAGACACCAAGTGGGTCTTTATAGAACTACCGTTCGATATTCGAACATATAAGACTGCTGCGCATGCTTTTTCGGATGCATCGCAGAATCCGTGGAATTGGATTTCAGCGGTTTTAGTAAAATCGATCCATCGAGGAATGCGGATATCACTAATAAATGAATAATCCGATGGGAAAGTTTTCCACTGCGAAAGAGACGTGGGAGAGAGGATATCATCCCAGTCGGTACGTTCAATCCATATTTGTTGCATTAATATCTTCGCCAGAACAACGCAGGTGACAACCAGCCAGCAGGATCAAATAGTCGCGCAATTTGGGGAAAACTTCACGTTTTGTATAGTTCGATGATTCCGGAAATTGGTTTGCTGCAAAATAGAAAGAATCTGTACTTGCGTTCCACCAGATGCCAGATGTTTTTGCTGAACTGCTGTGCTCGAAATCCAAAAAATCTTCATTCAGTAAGGGCTCAGAGGGTATATCAGCTAGGACATCCTTGGAGTTCGCTGTCCACTTCCGTAGTGAAAATCCGGCTGAGTCTAGAGCACTAATAAGCTGATTTTTGGCCTCCAAAGCATCTTGAATGGAATGAGCTCCAGCTAATAATCATCTACATACATAGAATCTCGGAGAATATTGCTGGCGAGTGGATATATGGATCGAACATCGTCAGCTAGTTGGATAATCGTTCAAATAGCGAGGTATGGGCCACAATTGACCCCGAACGTAACTGTTTCCAGTTGAAAGTCCTGGATAACCTCACTTGGTTCTTGTCGGAATAAAATTCTCTGAAAAGGAGTGTGTGTTCTGGAGCAACTAATATCTGACGATACATCTTTTGTATGTCAGCATTGAACACATCGGAAATACGCCACTTTAGAATAAGAAGAGTTAAATCAGTTTGTAAAACCGGACCTATATGAAGTATATTATTCAGACTTAACCCATTGGAAGACCGCGATGAATCATTAAAAACTATGCGAACTTTCGTAGTTGTGCTTTCAGGTTTAATAACCGCGTGGTGAGCAAATAATAGTGCTAAGGAGTAGGGGAAAATGCAGGAGTTGGAACTTTAAACATATGATCCAAATGACCATATTCTTGAATAACTCCATCATATTCGCCTTTAAAAATGGGTGAATGAAGTAATCTCTTCTCATTTCTTAAAAACTGTGCTAATGCACAGTTGTCTTAACAAACAATTCCTTTTCAAGGGCAATGCGAGTAATCGCTTATGTATACAGGTTTTTCTTCTACACACATCCTAAATACCGTTCTAACTTTGCCAAAAAATCTCACGACATTACAAGTTCGGAAATAACAGTGGGTCGTGGTTGGCTTATATCCACAGCTCAAAAGGCTTATTATCCAAATGAATATAAAGCACTGTCCTCCAAACAGTCGATAGCTTCTTCAAGCAATATCTTAATTTCAATCCATTTTTAGATCATAAAGGTATTTCTCGTTTATGTGGTAGGCTCGAATTCTCGCCAGGGCTATCCTATTCTGAAAAACACCCAATTATAGTTCATTATGATTCCCAATATTCCCGGCTCCTAATCCGATTTCTTCATGATATTAGTTTACATGGTGGAAACCAACTTTTCCTTCGAATTGTTCGATCACAATATTGGATTCCAAAAGTAAAAACTTAATAAAAGCCTCAATTAATAAATGCAAGCCTTGCATTTTATACAAAAAAGGCGTCAAAACTAACTAATGGCTGTTTTACCTCCTGAGAGGTCTGAAATTTCCCGCCCCTTCACGCATACGGGTCTAGACTTTGCCGGACCATTTGACATAAAGAGTTATACTGGCCGAGCTTGTCGAATTACCAAAGGTTACGTGTGTGTCTTTGTATGTTTTTCGACTAAAGCCAATCGTTCTGTATCTCGTCATGGCTGTTCTCTTCATCTCCACTCTGATAATGGTACAACGTTCGTTGGCGCGTCAAAAATTCTTGCTAAAGAGTTCCTCCAAACTTCGCATCAAGCTGTAAGCGCTAGTTACGCTCATCAAAATATCATTTGCCATTTTATTCCTCCAGGTGCTCCCCATATGGGTGTATTATGGGAGGCTGGAGTAAAAAGTTTTAAATCCCACTTTCGAAAGGTCTCTGGTTGTTTTAAATATACATTGGAAGAGTTTTCGACCTTGCTATCCAGGATTGAAGCTTGCCTTAATTCTCGTCCTTTGTCTCCTATGTCCCATGCCCAATCAGATTTTTCCGCTTTGACACCAGGACATTTTCTCGTTGGTTCTCCGATTTTAGCACCGATAGATCCGCTAATCAATGAACCACCTCCTTCCATCCGTAATCGCTGGCAGAGGATGAAGCTAGTTCCCCAGCATATTTGTTATCGCTGGAAAACTGAGTACCTTAAGGAACTTCAAAAACGCATTAAGTGGCAGATGCCAGAAGAAAATTTGAAAGAAAACTCCCTTGTTGTTATCAAGGATGAAAATCTTCCACCAAATTATTGGCGCCTTGGCAGAATAGTTAAAGTTTACTTAGGTTCTGATAAACGTGTAAGGGTCGCTGATGTAATAATTGACAATCGTCTCACCCTCCGAACCCCAGCGCAATCATTGCGGAGTCAATTAAGAAAAACTTTCGGGATCTTTACTAGCTGATTCTAAGTTTTATGAGTCAGCAAAAATTGAAATAATTATAGGGGTCGACCTTTATCCGAGAGTGATTTGTGAAGGGGCTATTTCGAAAACAGGGCTTCCAACTGCTCAGAGCACCATATTCGGTTGGACTATCTATGGCTCATGTCCTACTTAAATAATTAATGAATATTAAATTAACTTTAAATGGGGCACTATCAAGACATAAGCAGAATTCAAACGTACTCGTTTTATTTTAATTATATAATTTATTTTAATTATAATTATATTAAATCTGAATTTTAATGCCTAGTTTTAAGACTTTCCTTAAAAAAAAAAACCATTTAATCAAGTTAACTGAAATTGAATTAAAACTCTGAAATATTTACAATGTTAACAAAATTTAAATTTATTTTCATTCCTATCCCTTTTCCCAAGGAAAAATGTATCTATGACATTCATTGTCCTCTCATTGCACATACACTGCAGGGCGGGCGGTAATGTTACTGCCAAAGTATTGACTTATTTTGTCACTAATCCCATCTACGCGATTTCTATTAGTTCTCCTTGTTTATAGACAAATGCATACGAAACTTTGCATAATTTATGCAGCCCAGCCACACCAGTCTCAAGAACATACAAAGAAATTTGCAAATTACTCAAAGAGCACTACACCCCACCAACGATAGTTTTTCGTGTGCGTAAAAGCTTTCACACAGCAGTGCAAGCTGACGATGAATCTGTAGCAGATTGGCATGCAAGAGTAAAAAAGCTAGCACTTGCATCTAAATTTGGTGAAAATTTAAATTCATTCGTGTTAGATCGCTACATTATGGGAATTAACAACAAAATATTTGAGAGACTTTGCGACGAAGACTAGAAATTAACCATGGAAGCAGCATTACAAAAAGCTCTAATAATGGAGATGAAGTTGTCAACAAAATCAAACAATGATGTACAAGTTGCTTATATTAAAAGCAAATATAAAAAAAATCAACAACAATAACTTTCAGCACAACAACAATAAAAACAACAGACAAAATAACTATGACTATGGTATTAAGAAGAAACAACAAGCAGCAGCTGACCAAACTACATAACTTAAGGCCTGTGCTCACTTTGGTTGGCAAAACCATAAATCAAATGAATGCCGATTTAAACAGAGCAAATGTCATGTCTGTGGCAGAATTGGTCATTTGGCATCTGTATGTAGAGGAAAAGTAAAAGTAGTTAATTATGTATCAGATTCAAATAGTGTAGATTATGATAACTTTAATGATTTTTCTATTTATAGCATAAATAATTTACAAGATAGTGGCAATTC
Organism: Cordilura impudica; assembly: GCA_963682025.1. NCBI lineage: Eukaryota > Metazoa > Arthropoda > Insecta > Diptera > Scathophagidae > Cordilura > Cordilura impudica. The sequence goes on along the minus strand of OY821521.1, from coordinate 116,756,499 downwards.
AACTGAACTCTACAAAGTTTCAATTAAAATAGATGGTATTCCAATTGATGTGGTGTGCGATTCTGGTGCTCCTTGCACATTGGTAACGAAATCATTTGTTAACAGATTAAATAAAAAAGTAAGTCTCAAATCTTATACTGATCCGTATGTTTACTATAATGGAAACAAAGTTAAGGCGTTAGGAGAATATGATGAAGAAGTTGAATATAATGGTAAGGTGAGAAAAATCAGACTTGTAGTGACAGATGATAATAGAAGTACTTTATTTGGTAGAAATTTTTTAAGATCATTTGGTTTCGAACTTGTTCAGGTGAACTCTATCAGTTCTGGTCAGTATTCCATTTTGACTGAGCAGATAAAGCACGAATTTCATGAAGTTTTTAGTAGTGGCCTTGGAAGTTATAAATTTGGGAAAATTTCTCTGGCCATGGACAAGGATGCAAAACCTATCTTTTGTAAACCGCGTCCAGTGCCATTAGCTTGGAAAAGTAAAATTGAGGATAACCTAAGGGAATTAATTGCGAATGATGTTTTGGAACGGGTGGATCATTCGGAGTGGGGTACACCTCTTGTTCCAATTTTAAAGCCGAATGGTGACATTCGAATTTGTGGTGACTATAAAGTCACTATAAACAAATATTTAAACGATTTTAAGTATCCCCTTCCTTTAATAGACGAGATAGTTGCTTCACTTCAAGGGTGTCAACATTTTTCGAAACTAGACTTGTCTAACGCATATAACCAGCTTATTCTTGAAGATGAATCACAGCTTCTATGTACATGGTCAACCCACATTGGCACCTTGAAGATGAAACGTTTGCCTTTTGGCATTGAACCTGCAGCTTCGATATTTCAAAAGACGATGGCAAAATTATTGCAGGGCATAACATTTGTAGTTGTATATCAGTATGATATTACGGTATCAGGTGAAAATTTAACGGAACATATTCAGAATCTGAAATCAGTGTTGAATAAATTATTGCAGGCTGGACTTACGCTTAATTTATTAAAGTGTGAATTTTTTAGAAACGAAATTTCATACTTAGGTTTTACCATTGACAAATTTGGTCTTAAAAAGAACGAAGAAAGAATGAGTTCGGTGCTGGGTGCTCCAGTTCTCAATAATGTGTCGGAATTAGGTGCATTTTTAGGCATGGCGAATTATTACGCAAAATTTGTTAATAATTTTGCAAAAATTATGACACCTTTATATCATTTGTTACAAAAAAATGTTAAATTTGAGTGGTCTGAAAGTTGTCAATTAGCGTATGATACGATAAAGAAGGAAATTATTTCGGATAACGTTTTACTACACTTCAACCCAAAGTTGCCAATTTTTCTTACAACAGACGCTTCAGATTATGCCATAGCTGGCATACTATCTCATAAATTTCCTAACAACATATTTAAACCAGTTGCATTTATATCAAGGGCTTTACCTAAAGCCGAACAAAAGTACAGTACACATGAAAAAGAAGCACTGGCTATTATTTTCTGTGCAACGAAATTAAAACAAAATTTAATTGGAAATTTCTTTACATTAAGAACTGATCATAAATCATTGACTTTAATATTTGGCGAATATAAGGGCTTGCAATTAATGGCAGCTGCACGTGTTCAAAGGTGGGCATTTATTCTTTCGGGATTTAATTATTTAATAGAATTTGTTAAGGGTCAATCGAATGAAACCGACTATTTATCGTGAATGCCTCAACTGAGGAAAAATGGCGTCAATGACACCGATGATAGTACCTTCGTAAACTATATACAGAAGGAGAATATTTTGAACCTAGACTTTAGAGACATAGTCCGTGAAACTCGGCGTGATCCTATTCTATCTAAGGTATGTGAATTTGTTCGAATGGGTAGAATTTGGGAATTAAAAGGTGAAGAGTTTAAGACATTTACAAGTAAGGATATTGAGCTAACCGTGGATCATGACTGTGTATTATGTGGCTATAGAGTTATAGTACCGGAAAAATTAAGGAAATCAATACTTCGGCTATTGCATGAATCTCACTTGAGCATAGTTAAGACCAAAGCGCTAGCCAGGTCATTTGTCTGGTGGCCCAAGCTTGATGATACTGAAAATTTGGTCAAATCCTGTATTTCGTGTCAGAAACTCATTGATAGTCCGGAAAAGAGTGTGCTCATACCATGGAGTCCTACAAGCTCTGTGTGGCAACGGATTCACATAGACTTTGCGGGTCCAATCAGGAATTATCATTTTTTTATAATTATAGACTCATATTCAAAATGGGTAGAAGTTTTTAAGACAAAGGATATCACTTCCAATTTTGTAATAATGAAATTAAGAGAAATTTTTTGCCGTTTCGGTATTCCTTATACGATTGTAAGTGATAACGGTAGACAGTTTGTCACAGGCGAATTTAAGAATTTTATTTTAAAAAATGGTATCAGACATATATTGACTGTTCCTGGACATCCAGCAACAAACGGCCAGGCGGAGAATTTTGTCAAGACATTAAAAAAAATCCATTTATGCGAATTTAGATTCTGGTAAAGACGAGATGTGATGTGATTTTAAACCGATTTTTAATGGACTATCGTAATATGAAACACAGCTCAACGGATGAAAGCCCAGCTAAGGTTTTTATTGGAAGATCAATTAGAACACGATTTGATCTTATTAAACCTCCTCTGATTGAAAATAGGATATTAGAGAAGCAGATGAAAAGCGTTTCTAATTATAAGGGTAAGAGGTTAGTCAATTTAAGGAAGGATCAAAATGTTTTTATTAGAGATTATACAAATGTAAAAAAGGAGTCATGGGCCCCGGCTATTATTAGTGATACAACGGGTCCACGATCATATCAATGTATTCTTTCGAACGGTAGAATTATAAAGAGACATACTGATCAGATTAGGGCAGGTCCGACGGAAAATCAAAACGTTAATGATGATTTCATGTTGCTAGAGCCACCATCATGTTCAAATAAAAATACAAGTGCATCAGTTGAACAGTCACAAAATAATAATTCCGTAGAATTAAAGAACAAAAATGTACATAAAGCAAATTCAGAAATTGATATAGAAACTAAGGTTATAAATTCAGATATTAATAAAAACTTGTCAGATGAAATTCAGGAAAGACAAAACAAAAATATATGCACAAGGGTTTTAAGACCCAAGGAAAGGAAAATATATAAACAATGAATAAAAAAAAGAAACTATTTTTATAAACTATTGTATAATTTATGAATTTCAAATCTGAACTGAATTCTTATAGAATCGAAATAATAAATATATTTTATGAATTTATGTAAAAAAATATATATAATTAATAATTATAAATATATGAGTATATAATTTAATACAGTAATTGTATACGTATATAAAGTTAATTAATGTTTATAAAAATTTAAAACAATTTGATAAATACTAATGAACAAATTTAAGTGGAGGCGTGTTATATATTATTTGCATAAGCGCATCTCCAACTCTGTAATTAACATTATCTTAGGATTAAGCTTTTCTCACGTTAATCTCATAGCCTTCTAGTTATTTACAATATCAATAAAAGTTAGTTGTTAAACAAACTTCAAGTGTTTCAATACATTACAGTAACTGTTTTCAGTTCAAAGTCATGGATAACCTCACTTGGGTCTTGTCGGAATAAAATTCTCTGAAAAGGAGTGTGTTCTGGATCAACTAATTCTGACGATACATCTTTTGTATGTCAGCATTGAACACATATCGGAAAAAACGCCACTTTAGAATAAGAAGAGATATATCAGTTTTTTAAAACCGGACCTATATGAAGTATATCATTCAGACTAAACCCATTGGAAGACCGCGACGAAGCATATTTGGAAAGGAAAATTGTTAATGCTAACTTTGCCTACTTTAAAAAATTTGATGACCTATTGGAACGTTTTTCTTTCCAAACATGTTTCTTCTACAATACGAGGCTCGGAATTTGGATTAAAAATACTATTCTCTTTATGCCATTTTGGTCCATACCACCAAAGCTCATTATCTATATCTTGCGGAAAAAGCCCTCGACTTGCCAAATCCGCCAGATTATTTTCGGAAGAAACATGGTACCAGTGTCTTGGATCAATTATCTGGATAATTTTGGAAACCCTATTTGCGACAAAGGTTAACCATGAACATGGGGGGTTTAGCTAGCCACGAAAGGACAATGGTGGAGTCAGTCCAACAAAAAATTGAACATTTTTCTACCTCTAATCGCGGAAGAAGACTGTCAATCATTTCTGCAATAAGGACAGCACCACAAAGCTCTAATCTTGGAACAGACAAAGCTTTTACTGGAGCTACTTTTGTTTTAGAAGACACCAAGTGGGTCTTTATAGAACTACCGTTCGATATTCGAACATATAAGACTGCTGCGCATGCTTTTTCGGATGCATCGCAGAATCCGTGGAATTGGATTTCAGCGGTTTTAGTAAAATCGATCCATCGAGGAATGCGGATATCACTAATAAATGAATAATCCGATGGGAAAGTTTTCCACTGCGAAAGAGACGTGGGAGAGAGGATATCATCCCAGTCGGTACGTTCAATCCATATTTGTTGCATTAATATCTTCGCCAGAACAACGCAGGTGACAACCAGCCAGCAGGATCAAATAGTCGCGCAATTTGGGGAAAACTTCACGTTTTGTATAGTTCGATGATTCCGGAAATTGGTTTGCTGCAAAATAGAAAGAATCTGTACTTGCGTTCCACCAGATGCCAGATGTTTTTGCTGAACTGCTGTGCTCGAAATCCAAAAAATCTTCATTCAGTAAGGGCTCAGAGGGTATATCAGCTAGGACATCCTTGGAGTTCGCTGTCCACTTCCGTAGTGAAAATCCGGCTGAGTCTAGAGCACTAATAAGCTGATTTTTGGCCTCCAAAGCATCTTGAATGGAATGAGCTCCAGCTAATAATCATCTACATACATAGAATCTCGGAGAATATTGCTGGCGAGTGGATATATGGATCGAACATCATCAGCTAGTTGGATAATCGTTCAAATAGCGAGGTATGGGCCACAATTGACCCCGAACGTAACTGTTTCCAGTTGAAAGTCCTGGATAACCTCACTTGGTTCTTGTCGGAATAAAATTCTCTGAAAAGGAGTGTGTGTTCTGGAGCAACTAATATCTGACGATACATCTTTTGTATGTCAGCATTGAACACATCGGAAATACGCCACTTTAGAATAAGAAGAGTTAAATCAGTTTGTAAAACCGGACCTATATGAAGTATATTATTCAGACTTAACCCATTGGAAGACCGCGATGAATCATTAAAAACTATGCGAACTTTCGTAGTTGTGCTTTCAGGTTTAATAACCGCGTGGTGAGCAAATAATAGTGCTAAGGAGTAGGGGAAAATGCAGGAGTTGGAACTTTAAACATATGATCCAAATGACCATATTCTTGAATAACTCCATCATATTCGCCTTTAAAAATGGGTGAATGAAGTAATCTCTTCTCATTTCTTAAAAACTGTGCTAATGCACAGTTGTCTTAACAAACAATTCCTTTTCAAGGGCAATGCGAGTAATCGCTTATGTATACAGGTTTTTCTTTTACACACATCCTAAATACCGTTCTAACTTTGCCAAAAAATCTCACGACATTACAAGTTCGGAAATAACAGTGGGTCGTGGTTGGCTTATATCCACAGCTCAAAAGGCTTATTATCCAAATGAATATAAAGCACTGTCCTCCAAACAGTCGATAGCTTCTTCAAGCAATATCTTAATTTCAATCCATTTTTAGATCATAAAGGTATTTCTCGTTTATGTGGTAGGCTCGAATTCTCGCCAGGGCTATCCTATTCTGAAAAACACCCAATTATAGTTCATTATGATTCCCAATATTCCCGGCTCCTAATCCGATTTCTTCATGATATTAGTTTACATGGTGGAAACCAACTTTTCCTTCGAATTGTTCGATCACAATATTGGATTCCAAAAGTAAAAACTTAATAAAAGCCTCAATTAATAAATGCAAGCCTTGCATTTTATACAAAAAAGGCGTCAAAACTAACTAATGGCTGTTTTACCTCCTGAGAGGTCTGAAATTTCCCGCCCCTTCACGCATACGGGTCTAGACTTTGCCGGACCATTTGACATAAAGAGTTATACTGGCCGAGCTTGTCGAATTACCAAAGGTTACGTGTGTGTCTTTGTATGTTTTTCGACTAAAGCCAATCGTTCTGTATCTCGTCATGGCTGTTCTCTTCATCTCCACTCTGATAATGGTACAACGTTCGTTGGCGCGTCAAAAATTCTTGCTAAAGAGTTCCTCCAAACTTCGCATCAAGCTGTAAGCGCTAGTTACGCTCATCAAAATATCATTTGCCATTTTATTCCTCCAGGTGCTCCCCATATGGGTGTATTATGGGAGGCTGGAGTAAAAAGTTTTAAATCCCACTTTCGAAAGGTCTCTGGTTGTTTTAAATATACATTGGAAGAGTTTTCGACCTTGCTATCCAGGATTGAAGCTTGCCTTAATTCTCGTCCTTTGTCTCCTATGTCCCATGCCCAATCAGATTTTTCCGCTTTGACACCTTCCTTCCATCCGTAATCGCTGGCAGAGGATGAAGCTAGTTCCCCAGCATATTTGTTATCGCTGGAAAACTGAGTACCTTAAGGAACTTCAAAAACGCATTAAGTGGCAGATGCCAGAAGAAAATTTGAAAGAAAACTCCCTTGTTGTTATCAAGGATGAAAATCTTCCACCAAATTATTGGCGCCTTGGCAGAATAGTTAAAGTTTACTTAGGTTCTGATAAACGTGTAAGGGTCGCTGATGTAATAAACCAAAGAGGCACAATTGCCAGACTCATGACTAAATTAGTTCCATTATATCCTTCGTCATAATTATGGCGTTTCCGACTTTGTTCTTATTTTCCAGAGCATCATGCCTAAAACTAACTCAAATGATAAAATTAAGCAACAAAATCCTCGCAATAGTAAACCGAAGCTTCCTAAAAAGTATAATTCGTTCCTATGTCGCATCTGCAAACGCCCACATCCGCTTAGAACGTGCAGAAAATTCTTGGGAATGAACATTACTGAACGCGTCCGTATAGTCCGTACTCACAAATATTGCTCCAATTGCCTTGCCCATGACCATTCCCAAGGAACTTGCTTTACTATGCACGGATGTAAAAAATGTAAAAAATGTAAAAAATTTCAGCACAACCTTCTTCACATGAATCCGCGATTAATCCGAGATTCGCAAGCTTCATCCGATTCCCCACGACCACGCTCTCCCTCTCCCCCTACGACATCAAAAATAGCCGTTCTAAAGACCCTTCCCCTTCAGTTCCTGCAATCTCCAAAACTTCTACTCTCACAGCTATTTTAAGACAAAATAGTGTGATTCTGCTGCCGACCGTGCTAGTAAAAATCGGTTCGAAAACTTGCACGCTCGCTGCCTCCTGGATTCCGGCTCTTCGATTAGCAGAATCTTCAAACGATTTGTGGAAAAACATGATTTTACTACGTTGACCTTTCAGGATGAGACTATCTGTCCACTGACATTGTAGTCAAGGTTTGATTCTAGTTCAAATATCGAAGGAACATTCCGGGTTGACAATCGTCTCACCCTCCGAACCCCAGCGCAATCATTGCGGAGTCAATTAAGAAAAACTTTCGGGATCTTTACTAGCTGATTCTAAGTTTTATGAGTCAGCAAAAATTGAAATAATTATAGGGGTCGACCTTTATCCGAGAGTGATTTGTGAAGGGGCTATTTCGAAAACAGGGCTTCCAACTGCTCAGAGCACCATATTCGGTTGGACTATCTATGGCTCATGTCCTACTTAAATAATTAATGAATATTAAATTAACTTTAAATGGGGCACTATCAAGACATAAGCAGAATTCAAACGTACTCGTTTTATTTTAATTACATAATTTATTTTAATTATAATTATATTAAATCTGAATTTTAATGCCTAGTTTTAAGACTTTCCTTAAAAAAAAAAACCATTTAATCAAGTTAACTGAAATTGAATTAAAACTCTGAAATATTTACAATGTTAACAAAATTTAAATTTATTTTCATTCCTATCCCTTTTCCCAAGGAAAAATGTATCTATGACATTCATTGTCCTCTCATTGCACATACACTGCAGGGCGGGCGGTAATGTTACTGCCAAAGTATTGACTTATTTTGTCACTAATCCCATCTATGCGATTTCTATTAGTTCTCCTTGTTTATAGACAAATGCATACGAAACTTTGCATAATTTATGCAGCCCAGCCACACCAGTCTCAAGAACATACAAAGAAATTTGCAAATTACTCAAAGAGCACTACACCCCACCAACGATAGTTTTTCGTGTGCGTAAAAGCTTTCACACAGCAGTGCAAGCTGACGATGAATCTGTAGCAGATTGGCATGCAAGAGTAAAAAAGCTAGCACTTGCATCTAAATTTGGTGAAAATTTAAATTCATTCGTGTTAGATCGCTACATTATGGGAATTAACAACAAAATATTTGAGAGACTTTGCGACGAAGACTAGAAATTAACCATGGAAGCAGCATTACAAAAAGCTCTAATAATGGAGATGAAGTTGTCAACAAAATCAAACAATGATGTACAAGTTGCTTATATTAAAAGCAAATATAAAAAAAATCAACAACAATAACTTTCAGCACAACAACAATAAAAACAACAGACAAAATAACTATGACTATGGTATTAAGAAGAAACAACAAGCAGCAGCTGACCAAACTACATAACTTAAGGCCTGTGCTCACTTTGGTTGGCAAAACCATAAATCAAATGAATGCCGATTTAAACAGAGCAAATGTCATGTCTGTGGCAGAATTGGTCATTTGGCATCTGTATGTAGAGGAAAAGTAAAAGTAGTTAATTATGTATCAGATTCAAATAGTGTAGATTATGATAACTTTAATGATTTTTCTATTTATAGCATAAATAATTTACAAGATAGTGGCAATTCAACTGAACTCTACAAAGTTTCAATTAAAATAGATGGTATTCCAATTGATGTGGTGTGCGATTCTGGTGCTCCTTGCACATTGGTAACGAAATCATTTGTTAACAGATTAAATAAAAAAGTAAGTCTCAAATCTTATACTGATCCGTATGTTTACTATAATGGAAACAAAGTTAAGGCGTTAGGAGAATATGATGAAGAAGTTGAATATAATGGTAAGGTGAGAAAAATCAGACTTGTAGTGACAGATGATAATAGAAGTACTTTATTTGGTAGAAATTTTTTAAGATCATTTGGTTTCGAACTTGTTCAGGTGAACTCTATCAGTTCTGGTCAGTATTCCATTTTGACTGAGCAGATAAAGCACGAATTTCATGAAGTTTTTAGTAGTGGCCTTGGAAGTTATAAATTTGGGAAAATTTCTCTGGCCATGGACAAGGATGCAAAACCTATCTTTTGTAAACCGCGTCCAGTGCCATTAGCTTGGAAAAGTAAAATTGAGGATAACCTAAGGGAATTAATTGCGAATGATGTTTTGGAACGGGTGGATCATTCGGAGTGGGGTACACCTCTTGTTCCAATTTTAAAGCCGAATGGTGACATTCGAATTTGTGGTGACTATAAAGTCACTATAAACAAATATTTAAACGATTTTAAGTATCCCCTTCCTTTAATAGACGAGATAGTTGCTTCACTTCAAGGGTGTCAACATTTTTCGAAACTAGACTTGTCTAACGCATATAACCAGCTTATTCTTGAAGATGAATCACAGCTTCTATGTACATGGTCAACCCACATTGGCACCTTGAAGATGAAACGTTTGCCTTTTGGCATTGAACCTGCAGCTTCGATATTTCAAAAGACGATGGCAAAATTATTGCAGGGCATAACATTTGTAGTTGTATATCAGTATGATATTACGGTATCAGGTGAAAATTTAACGGAACATATTCAGAATCTGAAATCAGTGTTGAATAAATTATTGCAGGCTGGACTTACGCTTAATTTATTAAAGTGTGAATTTTTTAGAAACGAAATTTCATACTTAGGTTTTACCATTGACAAATTTGGTCTTAGAAAGAACGAAGAAAGAATGAGTTCGGTGCTGGGTGCTCCAGTTCTCAATAATGTGTCGGAATTAGGTGCATTTTTAGGCATGGCGAATTATTACGCAAAATTTGTTAATAATTTTGCAAAAATTATGACACCTTTATATCATTTGTTACAAAAAAATGTTAAATTTGAGTGGTCTGAAAGTTGTCAATTAGCGTATGATACGATAAAGAAGGAAATTATTTCGGATAACGTTTTACTACACTTCAACCCAAAGTTGCCAATTTTTCTTACAACAGACGCTTCAGATTATGCCATAGCTGGCATACTATCTCATAAATTTCCTAACAACATATTTAAACCAGTTGCATTTATATCAAGGGCTTTACCTAAAGCCGAACAAAAGTACAGTACACATGAAAAAGAAGCACTGGCTATTATTTTCTGTGCAACGAAATTAAAACAAAATTTAATTGGAAATTTCTTTACATTAAGAACTGATCATAAATCATTGACTTTAATATTTGGCGAATATAAGGGCTTGCAATTAATGGCAGCTGCACGTGTTCAAAGGTGGGCATTTATTCTTTCGGGATTTAATTATTTAATAGAATTTGTTAAGGGTCAATCGAATGAAACCGACTATTTATCGCGAATGCCTCAACTGAGGAAAAATGGCGTCAATGACACCGATGATAGTACCTTCGTAAACTATATACAGAAGGAGAATATTTTGAACCTAGACTTTAGAGACATAGTCCGTGAAACTCGGCGTGATCCTATTCTATCTAAGGTATGTGAATTTGTTCGAATGGGTAGAATTTGGGAATTAAAAGGTGAAGAGTTTAAGACATTTACAAGTAAGGATATTGAGCTAACCGTGGATCATGACTGTGTATTATGTGGCTATAGAGTTATAGTACCGGAAAAATTAAGGAAATCAATACTTCGGCTATTGCATGAATCTCACTTGAGCATAGTTAAGACCAAAGCGCTAGCCAGGTCATTTGTCTGGTGGCCCAAGCTTGATGATACTGAAAATTTGGTCAAATCCTGTATTTCGTGTCAGAAACTCATTGATAGTCCGGAAAAGAGTGTGCTCATACCATGGAGTCCTACAAGCTCTGTGTGGCAACGGATTCACATAGACTTTGCGGGTCCAATCAGGAATTATCATTTTTTTATAATTATAGACTCATATTCAAAATGGGTAGAAGTTTTTAAGACAAAGGATATCACTTCCAATTTTGTAATAATGAAATTAAGAGAAATTTTTTGCCGTTTCGGTATTCCTTATACGATTGTAAGTGATAACGGTAGACAGTTTGTCACAGGCGAATTTAAGAATTTTATTTTAAAAAATGGTATCAGACATATATTGACTGTTCCTGGACATCCAGCAACAAACGGCCAGGCGGAGAATTTTGTCAAGACATTAAAAAAAATCCATTTATGCGAATTTAGATTCTGGTAAAGACGAGATGTGATGTGATTTTAAACCGATTTTTAATGGACTATCGTAATATGAAACACAGCTCAACGGATGAAAGCCCAGCTAAGGTTTTTATTGGAAGATCAATTAGAACACGATTTGATCTTATTAAACCTCCTCTGATTGAAAATAGGATATTAGAGAAGCAGATGAAAAGCGTTTCTAATTATAAGGGTAAGAGGTTAGTCAATTTAAGGAAGGATCAAAATGTTTTTATTAGAGATTATACAAATGTAAAAAAGGCTCCGGCTATTATTAGTGATACAACGGGTCCACGATCATATCAATGTATTCTTTCGAACGGTAGAATTATAAAGAGACATACTGATCAGATTAGGGCAGGTCCGACGGAAAATCAAAACGTTAATGATGATTTCATGTTGCTAGAGCCACCATCATGTTCAAATAAAAATACAAGTGCATCAGTTGAACAGTCACAAAATAATAATTCCGTAGAATTAAAGAACAAAAATGTACATAAAGCAAATTCAGAAATTGATATAGAAACTAAGGTTATAAATTCAGATATTAATAAAAACTTGTCAGATGAAATTCAGGAAAGACAAAACAAAAATATATGCACAAGGGTTTTAAGACCCAAGGAAAGGAAAATATATAAACAATGAATAAAAAAAAGAAACTATTTTTATAAACTATTGTATAATTTATGAATTTCAAATCTGAACTGAATTCTTATAGAATCGAAATAATAAATATATTTTATGAATTTATGTAAAAAAATATATATAATTAATAATTATAAATATATGAGTATATAATTTAATACAGTAATTGTATACGTATATAAAGTTAATTAATGTTTATAAAAATTTAAAACAATTTGATAAATACTAATGAACAAATTTAAGTGGAGGCGTGTTATATATTATTTGCATAAGCGCATCTCCAACTCTGTAATTAACATTATCTTAGGATTAAGCTTTTCTCACGTTAATCTCATAGCCTTCTAGTTATTTACAATATCAATAAAAGTTAGTTGTTAAACAAACTTCAAGTGTTTCAATACATTACAGTAACTGTTTTCAGTTCAAAGTCATGGATAACCTCACTTGGGTCTTGTCGGAATAAAATTCTCTGAAAAGGAGTGTGTTCTGGATCAACTAATTCTGACGATACATCTTTTGTATGTCAGCATTGAACACATATCGGAAAAAACGCCACTTTAGAATAAGAAGAGATATATCAGTTTTTTAAAACCGGACCTATATGAAGTATATCATTCAGACTAAACCCATTGGAAGACCGCGACGAAGCATATTTGGAAAGGAAAATTGTTAATGCTAACTTTGCCTACTTTAAAAAATTTGATGACCTATTGGAACGTTTTTCTTTCCAAACATGTTTCTTCTACAATACGAGGCTCGGAATTTGGATTAAAAATACTATTCTCTTTATGCCATTTTGGTCCATACCACCAAAGCTCATTATCTATATCTTGCGGAAAAAGCCCTCGACTTGCCAAATCCGCCAGATTATTTTCGGAAGAAACATGGTACCAGTGTCTTGGATCAATCATCTGGATAATTTTGGAAACCCTATTTGCGACAAAGGTTAACCATGAACATGGGGGTTTAGCTAGCCACGAAAGGACAATGGTGGAGTCAGTCCAACAAAAAATTGAACATTTTTCTACCTCTAATCGCGGAAGAAGACTGTCAATCATTTCTGCAATAAGGACAGCACCACAAAGCTCTAATCTTGGAACAGACAAAGCTTTTACTGGAGCTACTTTTGTTTTAGAAGACACCAAGTGGGTCTTTATAGAACTACCGTTCGATATTCGAACATATAAGACTGCTGCGCATGCTTTTTCGGATGCATCGTAGAATCCGTGGAATTGGATTTCAGCGGTTTTAGTAAAATCGATCCATCGAGGAATGCGGATATCACTAATAAATGAATAATCCGATGGGAAAGTTTTCCACTGCGAAAGAGACGTGGGAGAGAGGATATCATCCCAGTCGGTACGTTCAATCCATATTTGTTGCATTAATATCTTCGCCAGAACAACGCAGGTGACAACCAGCCAGCAGGATCAAATAGTCGCGCAATTTGGGGAAAACTTCACGTTTTGTATAGTTCGATGATTCCGGAAATTGGTTTGCTGCAAAATAGAAAGAATCTGTACTTGCGTTCCACCAGATGCCAGATGTTTTTGCTGAACTGCTGTGCTCGAAATCCAAAAAATCTTCATTCAGTAAGGGCTCAGAGGGTATATCAGCTAGGACATCCTTGGAGTTCGCTGTCCACTTCCGTAGTGAACATCCGGCTGAGTCTAGAGCACGAATAAGCTGATTTTTAGCCTCCAAAGCATCTTGAATGGAATGAGCTCCAGCTAATAATCATCTACATACATAGAATCTCGGAGAATATTGCTGGCGAGTGGATATATGGATCGAACATCATCAGCTAGTTGGATAATCGTTCAAATAGCGAGGTATGGGCCACAATTGACCCCGAACGTAACTGTTTCCAGTTGAAAGTCCTGGATAACCTCACTTGGTTCTTGTCGGAATAAAATTCTCTGAAAAGGAGTGTGTGTTCTGGAGCAACTAATATCTGACGATACATCTTTTGTATGTCAGCATTGAACACATCGGAAATACGCCACTTTAGAATAAGAAGAGTTAAATCAGTTTGTAAAACCGGACCTATATGAAGTATATTATTCAGACTTAACCCATTGGAAGACCGCGATGAATCATTAAAAACTATGCGAACTTTCGTAGTTGTGCTTTCAGGTTTAATAACCGCGTGGTGAGCAAATAATAGTGCTAAGGAGTAGGGGAAAATGCAGGAGTTGAAACTTTAAACATATGATCCAAATGACCATATTCTTGAATAACTCCATCATATTCGCCTTTAAAAATGGGTGAATGAAGTAATCTCTTCTCATTTCTTAAAAACTGTGCTAATGCACAGTTGTCTTAACAAACAATTCCTTTTCAAGGGCAATGCGAGTAATCGCTTATGTATACAGGTTTTTCTTCTACACACATCCTAAATACCGTTCTAACTTTGCCAAAAAATCTCACGACATTACAAGTTCGGAAATAACAGTGGGTCGTGGTTGGCTTATATCCACAGCTCAAAAGGCTTATTATCCAAATGAATATAAAGCACTGTCCTCCAAACAGTCGATAGCTTCTTCAAGCAATATCTTAATTTCAATCCATTTTTAGATCATAAAGGTATTTCTCGTTTATGTGGTAGGCTCGAATTCTCGCCAGGGCTATCCTATTCTGAAAAACACCCAATTATAGTTCATTATGATTCCCAATATTCCCGGCTCCTAATCCGATTTCTTCATGATATTAGTTTACATGGTGGAAACCAACTTTTCCTTCGAATTGTTCGATCACAATATTGGATTCCAAAAGTAAAAACTTAATAAAAGCCTCAATTAATAAATGCAAGCCTTGCATTTTATACAAAAAAGGCGTCAAAACTAACTAATGGCTGTTTTACCTCCTGAGAGGTCTGAAATTTCCCGCCCCTTCACGCATACGGGTCTAGACTTTGCCGGACCATTTGACATAAAGAGTTATACTGGCCGAGCTTGTCGAATTACCAAAGGTTACGTGTGTGTCTTTGTATGTTTTTCGACTAAAGCCAATCGTTCTGTATCTCGTCATGGCTGTTCTCTTCATCTCCACTCTGATAATGGTACAACGTTCGTTGGCGCGTCAAAAATTCTTGCTAAAGAGTTCCTCCAAACTTCGCATCAAGCTGTAAGCGCTAGTTACGCTCATCAAAATATCATTTGCCATTTTATTCCTCCAGGTGCTCCCCATATGGGTGGATTATGGGAGGCTGGAGTAAAAAGTTTTAAATCCCACTTTCGAAAGGTCTCTGGTTGTTTTAAATATACATTGGAAGAGTTTTCGACCTTGCTATCCAGGATTGAAGCTTGCCTTAATTCTCGTCCTTTGTCTCCTATGTCCCATGCCCAATCAGATTTTTCCGCTTTGACACCAGGACATTTTCTCGTTGGCGACGTGTAAGGGTCGCTGATGTAATAAACCAAAGAGGCACAATTGCCAGACTCATCACTAAATTAGTTCCATTATATCCTTCGTCATAATTATAGCGTTTCCGACTTTGTTCATATTTTCCAGAGCATCATGCCTAAAACTAACTCAAATGCTAAAATTAAGCAACAAAATCCTCGCAATAGTAAACCGAAGCTTCCTAAAAAGTATAATTCGTTCCTATGTCGCATCTGCAAACACCCACATCCGCTTAGAACGTGCAGAAAATTCTTGGGAATGAACATTACTGAACGCGTCCGTATAGTCCGTACTCACAAATATTGCTCCAATTGCCTTGCCCATGACCATTCCCAAGGAACTTGCTTTACTATGCACGGATGTAAAAAATGTAAAAAAATTTCATCACACCCTTCTTCACATGAATCCGCGATTAATCCGAGATTCTCAAGCTTCGTCCGATTCCCCACGACCACGCTCTCCCTCTCCCCCTACGACATCAAAAATAGCCGTTCTAAAGACCCTTCCCCTTCGGTTCCTGCAATCTCCAAAACTTCTACTCTCACAGCTATTTTAAGACAAAATAGTGTGATTCTGCTGCCGACCGTGCTAGTAAAAATCGGTTCGAAAACTTGCACGCTCGCTGCCTCCTGGATTCCGGCTCTTCGATTAGCAGAATCTCCAAACGATTTGTGGAAAAACATGATTTTACTACGTTGGCCTTTCAGGATGAGACTATCTGTCCACTGACATTGAAGTCAAGGTTTGACTCTAGTTCAAATATCGAAGGAACATTCCGGGTTGACAATCGTCTCACCCTCCGAACCCCAGCGCAATCATTGCGGAGTCATTTAAGAAAAACTTTCGGGATCTTTTACTAGCTGATTCTAAGTTTTATGAGTCAGCAAAAATTTAAATAATTATAGGGGTCGACCTTTATCCGAGAGTGATTTGTGAAGGGGCTATTTCGAAAACTGGGCTTCCAACTGCTCAGAGCACCATATTCGGTTGGACTGTCTATGGCTCATGTCCTACTTAAATAATTAATGAATATTAAATTAACTTTACATGGGGCACTATCAAGACATAAGCAGAAATCAAACGTACTCGTTTTATTTTAATTATATAATTTATTTTAATTATAATTATATTAAATCTGAATTTTAATGCCTAGTTTTAAGACTTTCCTTAAAAAAAAAAAAACATTTAATCAAGTTAACTGAAATTGAATTAAAACTCTGAAATATTTACAATGTTAACCAAATTTAAATTTATTTTCATTCCTATCCCTTTTCCCAAGGAAAAATGTATCTATGACATTCATTGTCCTCTCATTGCACATACAC
Organism: Cordilura impudica; assembly: GCA_963682025.1. Taxonomy (NCBI): domain Eukaryota; kingdom Metazoa; phylum Arthropoda; class Insecta; order Diptera; family Scathophagidae; genus Cordilura; species Cordilura impudica. Next base: position 116,739,644 of record OY821521.1, on the reverse strand, counting down.
TGCAGGGCGGGCGGTAATGTTACTGCCAAAGTATTGACTTATTTTGTCACTAATCCCATCTATGCGATTTCTATTAGTTCTCCTTGTTTATAGACAAATGCATACGAAACTTTGCATAATTTATGCAGCCCAGCCACACCAGTCTCAAGAACATACAAAGAAATTTGCAAATTACTCAAAGAGCACTACACCCCACCAACGATAGTTTTTCGTGAGCGTAAAAGCTTTCACACAGCAGTGCAAGCTGACGATGAATCTGTAGCAGATTGGCATGCAAGAGTAAAAAAGCTAGCACTTGCATCTAAATTTGGTGAAAATTTAAATTCATTCGTGTTAGATCGCTTCATTATGGAAATTAACAACAAAATATTTGAGAGACTTTGCGAAGAAGACTAGAAATTAACCATGGAAGCAGCATTACAAAAAGCTCTAATAATGGAGATGAAGTTGTCAACAAAATCAAACAATGATGTACAAGTTGCTTATATTAAAAGCAAATATAAAAAAAAATCAACAACAATAACTTTCAGCACAACAACAATAAAAACAACAGACAAAATAACTATGACTATGGTAGTAAGAAGAAACAACAAGCAGCAGCTGACCAAACTACATAATTTAAGGCCTGTGCTCACTTTGGTTGGCAAAACCATAAATCAAATGAATGCCGATTTAAACAGAGCAAATGTCATGTCTGTGGCAGAATTGGTCATTTGGCATCTGTATGTAGAGGAAAAGTAAAGGTAGTTAATTATGTATCAGATTCAAATAGTGTAGATTATGATAACTTTAATGATTTTTCTATTTATAGCATAAATAATTTACAAGATAGTGGCAATTCAACTGAACTCTACAAAGTTTCAATTAAAATAGATGGTATTCCAATTGATGTGGTGTGCGATTCTGGTGCTCCTTGCACATTGGTAACGAAATCATTTGTTAACAGATTAAATAAAAAAGTAAGTCTCAAATCTTATACTGATCCGTATGTTTACTATAATGGAAACAAAGTTAAGGCGTTAGGAGAATATGATGAAGAAGTTGAATATAATGGTAAGGTGAGAAAAATCAGACTTGTAGTGACAGATGATAATAGAAGTACTTTATTTGGTAGAAATTTTTTAAGATCATTTGGTTTCGAACTTGTTCAGGTGAACTCTATCAGTTCTGGTCAGTATTCCATTTTGACTGAGCAGATAAAGCACGAATTTCATGAAGTTTTTAGTAGTGGCCTTGGAAGTTATAAATTTGGGAAAATTTCTCTGGCCATGGACAAGGATGCAAAACCTATCTTTTGTAAACCGCGTCCAGTGCCATTAGCTTGGAAAAGTAAAACTGAGGATAACCTAAGGGAATTAATTGCGAATGATGTTTTGGAACGGGTGGATCATTCGGAGTGGGGTACACCTCTTGTTCCAATTTTAAAGCCGAATGGTGACATTCGAATTTGTGGTGACTATAAAGTCACTATAAACAAATATTTAAACGATTTTAAGTATCCCCTTCCTTTAATAGACGAGATAGTTGCTTCACTTCAAGGGTGTCAACATTTTTCGAAACTAGACTTGTCTAACGCATATAACCAGCTTATTCTTGAAGATGAATCACAGCTTCTATGTACATGGTCAACCCACATTGGCACCTTGAAGATGAAACGTTTGCCTTTTGGCATTGAACCTGCAGCTTCGATATTTCAAAAGACGATGGCAAAATTATTGCAGGGCATAACATTTGTAGTTGTATATCAGTATGATATTACGGTATCAGGTGAAAATTTAACGGAACATATTCAGAATCTGAAATCAGTGTTGAATAAATTATTGCAGGCTGGACTTACGCTTAATTTATTAAAGTGTGAATTTTTTAGAAACGAAATTTCATACTTAGGTTTTACCATTGACAAATTTGGTCTTAGAAAGAACGAAGAAAGAATGAGTTCGGTGCTGGGTGCTCCAGTTCTCAATAATGTGTCGGAATTAGGTGCATTTTTAGGCATGGCGAATTATTACGCAAAATTTGTTAATAATTTTGCAAAAATTATGACACCTTTATATCATTTGTTACAAAAAAATGTTAAATTTGAGTGGTCTGAAAGTTGTCAATTAGCGTATGATACGATAAAGAAGGAAATTATTTCGGATAACGTTTTACTACACTTCAACCCAAAGTTGCCAATTTTTCTTACAACAGACGCTTCAGATTATGCCATAGCTGGCATACTATCTCATAAATTTCCTAACAACATATTTAAACCAGTTGCATTTATATCAAGGGCTTTACCTAAAGCCGAACAAAAGTACAGTACACATGAAAAAGAAGCACTGGCTATTATTTTCTGTGCAACGAAATTAAAACAAAATTTAATTGGAAATTTCTTTACATTAAGAACTGATCATAAATCATTGACTTTAATATTTGGCGAATATAAGGGCTTGCAATTAATGGCAGCTGCACGTGTTCAAAGGTGGGCATTTATTCTTTCGGGATTTAATTATTTAATAGAATTTGTTAAGGGTCAATCGAATGAAACCGACTATTTATCGCGAATGCCTCAACTGAGGAAAAATGGCGTCAATGACACCGATGATAGTACCTTCGTAAACTATATACAGAAGGAGAATATTTTGAACCTAGACTTTAGAGACATAGTCCGTGAAACTCGGCGTGATCCTATTCTATCTAAGGTATGTGAATTTGTTCGAATGGGTAGAATTTGGGAATTAAAAGGTGAAGAGTTTAAGACATTTACAAGTAAGGATATTGAGCTAACCGTGGATCATGACTGTGTATTATGTGGCTATAGAGTTATAGTACCGGAAAAATTAAGGAAATCAATACTTCGGCTATTGCATGAATCTCACTTGAGCATAGTTAAGACCAAAGCGCTAGCCAGGTCATTTGTCTGGTGGCCCAAGCTTGATGATACTGAAAATTTGGTCAAATCCTGTATTTCGTGTCAGAAACTCATTGATAGTCCGGAAAAGAGTGTGCTCATACCATGGAGTCCTACAAGCTCTGTGTGGCAACGGATTCACATAGACTTTGCGGGTCCAATCAGGAATTATCATTTTTTTATAATTATAGACTCATATTCAAAATGGGTAGAAGTTTTTAAGACAAAGGATATCACTTCCAATTTTGTAATAATGAAATTAAGAGAAATTTTTTGCCGTTTCGGTATTCCTTATACGATTGTAAGTGATAACGGTAGACAGTTTGTCACAGGCGAATTTAAGAATTTTATTTTAAAAAATGGTATCAGACATATATTGACTGTTCCTGGACATCCAGCAACAAACGGCCAGGCGGAGAATTTTGTCAAGACATTAAAAAAAATCCATTTATGCGAATTTAGATTCTGGTAAAGACGAGATGTGATGTGATTTTAAACCGATTTTTAATGGACTATCGTAATATGAAACACAGCTCAACGGATGAAAGCCCAGCTAAGGTTTTTATTGGAAGATCAATTAGAACACGATTTGATCTTATTAAACCTCCTCTGATTGAAAATAGGATATTAGAGAAGCAGATGAAAAGCGTTTCTAATTATAAGGGTAAGAGGTTAGTCAATTTAAGGAAGGATCAAAATGTTTTTATTAGAGATTATACAAATGTAAAAAAGGAGTCATGGGCCCCGGCTATTATTAGTGATACAACGGGTCCACGATCATATCAATGTATTCTTTAGAACGGTAGAATTATAAAGAGACATACTGATCAGATTAGGGCAGGTCCGACGGAAAATCAAAACGTTAATGATGATTTCATGTTGCTAGAGCCACCATCATGTTCAAATAAAAATACAAGTGCATCAGTTGAACAGTCACAAAATAATAATTCCGTAGAATTAAAGAACAAAAATGTACATAAAGCAAATTCAGAAATTGATATAGAAACTAAGGTTATAAATTCAGATATTAATAAAAACTTGTCAGATGAAATTCAGGAAAGACAAAACAAAAATATATGCACAAGGGTTTTAAGACCCAAGGAAAGGAAAATATATAAACAATGAATAAAAAAAAGAAACTATTTTTATAAACTATTGTATAATTTATGAATTTCAAATCTGAACTGAATTCTTATAGAATCGAAATAATAAATATATTTTATGAATTTATGTAAAAAAATATATATAATTAATAATTATAAATATATGAGTATATAATTTAATACAGTAATTGTATACGTATATAAAGTTAATTAATGTTTATAAAAATTTAAAACAATTTGATAAATACTAATGAACAAATTTAAGTGGAGGCGTGTTATATATTATTTGCATAAGCGCATCTCCAACTCTGTAATTAACATTATCTTAGGATTAAGCTTTTCTCACGTTAATCTCATAGCCTTCTAGTTATTTACAATATCAATAAAAGTTAGTTGTTAAACAAACTTCAAGTGTTTCAATACATTACAGTAACTGTTTTCAGTTCAAAGTCATGGATAACCTCACTTGGGTCTTGTCGGAATAAAATTCTCTGAAAAGGAGTGTGTTGTGGATCAACTAATTCTGACGATACATCTTTTGTATGTCAGCATTGAACACATATCGGAAAAAACGCCACTTTAGAATAAGAAGAGATATATCAGTTTTTTAAAACCGGACCTATATGAAGTATATCATTCAGACTAAACCCATTGGAAGACCGCGACGAAGCATATTTGGAAAGGAAAATTGTTAATGCTAACTTTGCCTACTTTAAAAAATTTGATGACCTATTGGAACGTTTTTCTTTCCAAACATGTTTCTTCTACAATACGAGGCTCGGAATTTGGATTAAAAATACTATTCTCTTTATGCCATTTTGGTCCATACCACCAAAGCTCATTATCTATATCTTGCGGAAAAAGCCCTCGACTTGCCAAATCCGCCAGATTATTTTCGGAAGAAACATGGTACCAGTGTCTTGGATCAATCATCTGGATAATTTTGGAAACCCTATTTGCGACAAAGGTTAACCATGAACATGGGGGTTTAGCTAGCCACGAAAGGACAATGGTGGAGTCAGTCCAACAAAAAATTGAACATTTTTCTACCTCTAATCGCGGAAGAAGACTGTCAATCATTTCTGCAATAAGGACAGCACCACAAAGCTCTAATCTTGGAACAGACAAAGCTTTTACTGGAGCTACTTTTGTTTTAGAAGACACCAAGTGGGTCTTTATAGAACTACCGTTCGATATTCGAACATATAAGACTGCTGCGCATGCTTTTTCGGATGCATCGTAGAATCCGTGGAATTGGATTTCAGCGGTTTTAGTAAAATCGATCCATCGAGGAATGCGGATATCACTAATAAATGAATAATCCGATGGGAAAGTTTTCCACTGCGAAAGAGACGTGGGAGAGAGGATATCATCCCAGTCGGTACGTTCAATCCATATTTGTTGCATTAATATCTTCGCCAGAACAACGCAGGTGACAACCAGCCAGCAGGATCAAATAGTCGCGCAATTTGGGGAAAACTTCACGTTTTGTATAGTTCGATGATTCCGGAAATTGGTTTGCTGCAAAATAGAAAGAATCTGTACTTGCGTTCCACCAGATGCCAGATGTTTTTGCTGAACTGCTGTGCTCGAAATCCAAAAAATCTTCATTCAGTAAGGGCTCAGAGGGTATATCAGCTAGGACATCCTTGGAGTTCGCTGTCCACTTCCGTAGTGAACATCCGGCTGAGTCTAGAGCACGAATAAGCTGATTTTTGGCCTCCAAAGCATCTTGAATGGAATGAGCTCCAGCTAATAATCATCTACATACATAGAATCTCGGAGAATATTGCTGGCGAGTGGATATATGGATCGAACATCATCAGCTAGTTGGATAATCGTTCAAATAGCGAGGTATGGGCCACAATTGACCCCGAACGTAACTGTTTCCAGTTGAAAGTCCTGGATAACCTCACTTGGTTCTTGTCGGAATAAAATTCTCTGAAAAGGAGTGTGTGTTCTGGAGCAACTAATATCTGACGATACATCTTTTGTATGTCAGCATTGAACACATCGGAAATACGCCACTTTAGAATAAGAAGAGTTAAATCAGTTTGTAAAACCGGACCTATATGAAGTATATTATTCAGACTTAACCCATTGGAAGACCGCGATGAATCATTAAAAACTATGCGAACTTTCGTAGTTGTGCTTTCAGGTTTAATAACCGCGTGGTGAGCAAATAATAGTGCTAAGGAGTAGGGGAAAATGCAGGAGTTGAAACTTTAAACATATGATCCAAATGACCATATTCTTGAATAACTCCATCATATTCGCCTTTAAAAATGGGTGAATGAAGTAATCTCTTCTCATTTCTTAAAAACTGTGCTAATGCACAGTTGTCTTAACAAACAATTCCTTTTCAAGGGCAATGCGAGTAATCGCTTATGTATACAGGTTTTTCTTCTACACACATCCTAAATACCGTTCTAACTTTGCCAAAAAATCTCACGACATTACAAGTTCGGAAATAACAGTGGGTCGTGGTTGGCTTATATCCACAGCTCAAAAGGCTTATTATCCAAATGAATATAAAGCACTGTCCTCCAAACAGTCGATAGCTTCTTCAAGCAATATCTTAATTTCAATCCATTTTTAGATCATAAAGGTATTTCTCGTTTATGTGGTAGGCTCGAATTCTCGCCAGGGCTATCCTATTCTGAAAAACACCCAATTATAGTTCATTATGATTCCCAATATTCCCGGCTCCTAATCCGATTTCTTCATGATATTAGTTTACATGGTGGAAACCAACTTTTCCTTCGAATTGTTCGATCACAATATTGGATTCCAAAAGTAAAAACTTAATAAAAGCCTCAATTAATAAATGCAAGCCTTGCATTTTATACAAAAAAGGCGTCAAAACTAACTAATGGCTGTTTTACCTCCTGAGAGGTCTGAAATTTCCCGCCCCTTCACGCATACGGGTCTAGACTTTGCCGGACCATTTGACATAAAGAGTTATACTGGCCGAGCTTGTCGAATTACCAAAGGTTACGTGTGTGTCTTTGTATGTTTTTCGACTAAAGCCAATCGTTCTGTATCTCGTCATGGCTGTTCTCTTCATCTCCACTCTGATAATGGTACAACGTTCGTTGGCGCGTCAAAAATTCTTGCTAAAGAGTTCCTCCAAACTTCGCATCAAGCTGTAAGCGCTAGTTACGCTCATCAAAATATCATTTGCCATTTTATTCCTCCAGGTGCTCCCCATATGGGTGGATTATGGGAGGCTGGAGTAAAAAGTTTTAAATCCCACTTTCGAAAGGTCTCTGGTTGTTTTAAATATACATTGGAAGAGTTTTCGACCTTGCTATCCAGGATTGAAGCTTGCCTTAATTCTCGTCCTTTGTCTCCTATGTCCCATGCCCAATCAGATTTTTCCGCTTTGACACCAGGACATTTTCTCGTTGGCGACGTGTAAGGGTCGCTGATGTAATAAACCAAAGAGGCACAATTGCCAGACTCATCACTAAATTAGTTCCATTATATCCTTCGTCATAATTATAGCGTTTCCGACTTTGTTCATATTTTCCAGAGCATCATGCCTAAAACTAACTCAAATGATAAAATTAAGCAACAAAATCCTCGCAATAGTAAACCGAAGCTTCCTAAAAAGTATAATTCGTTCCTATGTCGCATCTGCAAACACCCACATCCGCTTAGAACGTGCAGAAAATTCTTGGGAATGAACATTACTGAACGCGTCCGTATAGTCCGTACTCACAAATATTGCTCCAATTGCCTTGCCCATGACCATTCCCAAGGAACTTGCTTTACTATGCACGGATGTAAAAAATGTAAAAAAATTTCATCACACCCTTCTTCACATGAATCCGCGATTAATCCGAGATTCTCAAGCTTCGTCCGATTCCCCACGACCACGCTCTCCCTCTCCCCCTACGACATCAAAAATAGCCGTTCTCAAGACCCTTCCCCTTCGGTTCCTGCAATCTCCAAAACTTCTACTCTCACAGCTATTTTAAGACAAAATAGTGTGATTTTGCTGCCGACCGTGCTAGTAAAAATCGGTTCGAAAACTTGCACGCTCGCTGCCTCCTGGATTCCGGCTCTTCGATTAGCAGAATCTCCAAACGATTTGTGGAAAAACATGATTTTACTACGTTGGCCTTTCAGGATGAGACTATCTGTCCACTGACATTGAAGTCAAGGTTTGACTCTAGTTCAAATATCGGAGGAACATTCCGGGTTGACAATCGTCTCACCCTCCGAACCCCAGCGCAATCATTGCAGAGTCATTTAAGAAAAACTTTCGGGATCTTTTACTAGCTGATTCTAAGTTTTATGAGTCAGCAAAAATTGAAATAATTATAGGGGTCGACCTTTATCCGAGAGTGATTTGTGAAGGGGCTATTTCGAAAACTGGGCTTCCAACTGCTCAGAGCACCATATTCGGTTGGACTGTCTATGGCTCATGTCCTACTTAAATAATTAATGAATATTAAATTAACTTTACATGGGGCACTATCAAGACATAAGCAGAAATCAAACGTACTCGTTTTATTTTAATTATATAATTTATTTTAATTATAATTATATTAAATCTGAATTTTAATGCCTAGTTTTAAGACTTTCCTTAAAAAAAAAAAAACATTTAATCAAGTTAACTGAAATTGAATTAAAACTCTGAAATATTTACAATGTTAACAAAATTTAAATTTATTTTCATTCCTATCCCTTTTCCCAAGGAAAAATGTATCTATGACATTCATTGTCCTCTCATTGCACATACACTGCAGGGCGGGCGGTAATGTTACTGCCAAAGTATTGACTTATTTTGTCACTAATCCCATCTATGCGATTTCTATTAGTTCTCCTTGTTTATAGACAAATGCATACGAAACTTTGCATAATTTATGCAGCCCAGCCACACCAGTCTCAAGAACATACAAAGAAATTTGCAAATTACTCAAAGAGCACTACACCCCACCAACGATAGTTTTTCGTGAGCGTAAAAGCTTTCACACAGCAGTGCAAGCTGACGATGAATCTGTAGCAGATTGGCATGCAAGAGTAAAAAAGCTAGCACTTGCATCTAAATTTGGTGAAAATTTAAATTCATTCGTGTTAAATCGCTTCATTATGGAAATTAACAACAAAATATTTGAGAGACTTTGCGAAGAAGACTAGAAATTAACCATGGAAGCAGCATTACAAAAAGCTCTAATAATGGAGATGAAGTTGTCAACAAAATCAAACAATGATGTACAAGTTGCTTATATTAAAAGCAAATATAAAAAAAAATCAACAACAATAACTTTCAGCACAACAACAATAAAAACAACAGACAAAATAACTATGACTATGGTAGTAAGAAGAAACAACAAGCAGCAGCTGACCAAACTACATAATTTAAGGCCTGTGCTCACTTTGGTTGGCAAAACCATAAATCAAATGAATGCCGATTTAAACAGAGCAAATGTCATGTCTGTGGCAGAATTGGTCATTTGGCATCTGTATGTAGAGGAAAAGTAAAAGTAGTTAATTATGTATCAGATTCAAATAGTGTAGATTATGATAACTTTAATGATTTTTCTATTTATAGCATAAATAATTTACAAGATAGTGGCAATTCAACTGAACTCTACAAAGTTTCAATTAAAATACATGGTATTCCAATTGATGTGGTGTTCGATTCTGGTGCTCCTTGCACATTGGTAACGAAATCATTTGTTAACAGATTAAATAAAAAAGTAAGTCTCAAATCTTATACTGATCCGTATGTTTACTATAATGGAAACAAAGTTAAGGCGTTAGGAGAATATGATGAAGAAGTTGAATATAATGGTAAGGTGAGAAAAATCAGACTTGTAGTGACAGATGATAATAGAAGTACTTTATTTGGTAGAAATTTTTTAAGATCATTTGGTTTCGAACTTGTTCAGGTGAACTCTATCAGTTCTGGTCAGTATTCCATTTTGACTGAGCAGATAAAGCACGAATTTCATGATGTTTTTAGTAGTGGCCTTGGAAGTTATAAATTTGGGAAAATTTCTCTGGCCATGGACAAGGATGCAAAACCTATCTTTTGTAAACCGCGTCCAGTGCCATTAGCTTGGAAAAGTAAAATTGAGGATAACCTAAGGGAATTAATTGCGAATGATGTTTTGGAACGGGTGGATCATTCGGAGTGGGGTACACCTCTTGTTCCAATTTTAAAGCCGAATGGTGACATTCGAATTTGTGGTGACTATAAAGTCACTATAAACAAATATTTAAACGATTTTAAGTATCCCCTTCCTTTAATAGACGAGATAGTTGCTTCACTTCAAGGGTGTCAACATTTTTCGAAACTAGACTTGTCTAACGCATATAACCAGCTTATTCTTGAAGATGAATCACAGCTTCCATGTACATGGTCAACCCACATTGGCACCTTGAAGATGAAACGTTTGCCTTTTGGCATTGAACCTGCAGCTTCGATATTTCAAAAGACGATGGCAAAATTATTGCATGGCATAACATTTGTAGTTGTATATCAGTATGATATTACGGTATCAGGTGAAAATTTAACGGAACATATTCAGAATCTGAAATCAGTGTTGAATAAATTATTGCAGGCTGGACTTACGCTTAATTTATTAAAGTGTGAATTTTTTAGAAACGAAATTTCATACTTAGGTTTTACCATTGACAAATTTGGTCTTAGAAAGAACGAAGAAAGAATGAGTTCGGTGCTGGGTGCTCCAGTTCTCAATAATGTGTCGGAATTAGGTGCATTTTTAGGCATGGCGAATTATTACGCAAAATTTGTTAATAATTTTGCAAAAATTATGACACCTTTATATCATTTGTTACAAAAAAATGTTAAATTTGAGTGGTCTGAAAGTTGTCAATCAGCGTATGATACGATAAAGAAGGAAATTATTTCGGATAACGTTTTAGTACACTTCAACCCAAAGTTACCAATTTTTCTTACAACAGACGCTTCAGATTATGCCATAGCTGGCATACTATCTCAGAAATTTCCTAACAACATATTTAAACCAGTACCATTTATATCAAGGGCTTTATCTAAAGCCGAACAAAAGTACAGTACACATGAAAAAGAAGCACTGGCTATTATTTTCTGTGTAACGAAATTAAAACAATATTTAATTGGAAATTTCTTTACATTAAGAACTGATCATAAATCATTGACTTCAATATTGCCGAATATAAGGGCTTGCCATTAATGGCAGCCGCACGTGTTCAAAGGTGGGCATTTATTCTTTCGGGATTTAATTATTTAATAGAATTTGTTAAGGGTCAATCGAATGAAGCCGACTATTTATCGCGAATGCCTCAACTGAGGAAAAATGGCGTCAATGACACCGATGATAGTACCTTCGTAAACTATATACAGAAGGAGAATATTTTGAACCTAGACTTTAGAGACATAGTCCGTGAAACTCGGCGTGATCCTATTCTATCTAAGGTATGTGAATTTGTTCGAATGGGTAGAATTTGGGAATTAAAAGGTGAAGAGTTTAAGACATTTACAAGTAAGGATATTGAGCTAACCGTGGATCATGACTGTGTATTATGTGGCTATAGAGTTATAGTACCGGAAAAATTAAGGAAATCAATACTTCGGCTATTGCATGAATCTCACTTGAGCATAGTTAAGACCAAAGCGCTAGCCAGGTCATTTGTCTGGTGGCCCAAGCTTGATAATGATATCGAAAATTTGGTCAAATCCTGTATTTCGTGTCAGAAACTCATTGATAGTCCGGAAAAGAGTGTGCTCATACCATGGAGTCCTACAAGCTCTGTGTGGCAACGGATTCACATAGACTTTGCGGGTCCAATCAGGAATTATCATTTTTTTATAATTATAGACTCATATTCAAAATGGGTAGAAGTTTTTAAGACAAAGGATATCACTTCCAATTTTCGGTATTCCTTATACGATTGTAAGTGATAACGGTAGACAGTTTGTCACAGGCGAATTTAAGAATTTTATTTTAAAAATGGTATCAGACATATATTGACTGTTCCTGGACATCCAGCAACAAACGGCCAGGCGGAGAATTTTGTCAAGACATTAAAAAAAATCCATTTATGCGAATTTAGATTCTGGTAAAGACGAGATGTGATGTGATTTTAAACCGATTTTTAATGGACTATCGTAATATGAAACACAGCTCAACGGATGAAAGCCCAGCTAAGGTTTTTATTGGAAGATCAATTAGAACACGATTTGATCTAATTAAACCTCCTCTCATTGAAAATAGGATATTAGAGAAGCAGATGAAAAGCGTTTCTAATTATAAGGGTAAGAGGTTAGTCAATTTAAGGAAGGATCAAAATGTTTTTATTAGAGATTATACAAATGTAAACAAGGAGTCATGGGCCCCGGCTATTATTAGTGATACAACGGGTCCACGTTCATATCAATGTATTCTTTCGAACGGTAGAATTATAAAGAGACATACTGATCAGATTAGGGCAGGTCCGACGGAAAATCAAAACGTTAATGATGATTTCATGTTGCCAGAGCCACCATCATGTTCAAATAAAAATACAAGTGCATCAGTTGAACAGTCACAAAATAATAATTCCGTAGAATTAAAGAACAAAAATGTACATAAACCAAATTCAGAAATTGATATAGAAACTGAGGTTATAAATTCAGATATTAATAAAAACTTGTCAGATGAAATTCAGGAAAGACAAAACAAAAATATATGCACAAGGGTTTTAAGACCCAAGGAAAGGAAAATATATAAACAATGAATAAAAAAAGAAACTATTTTTATAAACTATTGTATAATTTATGAATTTCAAATCTGAACTGAATTCATTCTTATAGAATGAATTTATGTAAAAAAAAATATATAATTAATAATTAATTCAATACAGTAATTGTATACGTATATAAACTTAATTAATGTTTATAAAAATTTAAAACAATTTGATAAATACTAATGAACAAATTTAAGTGGAGGCGTGTTATATATTATTTGCATAAGCGCATCTCCAACTCTGTAATTAACATTATCTTAGAATTAAGCTTTTCTCACGTTAATCTCATAGCCTTCTAGTAATTTACATTATCAATAAAAGTTAGTTGTTAAACAAACTTTAAGTGTTTCAATACATTACAGTAACTGTTTTCAGTTCAAAGTCCTGGATAACCTCACTTGGGTCTTGTCGGAATAAAATTCTCTGAAAAGGAGTGTGTTCTGGATCAACTAATATCTGACGATACATCTTTTGTATGTCAGCATTGAACACATATCGGAAAAACGCCACTTTAGAATAAGAAGAGATAAATCAGTTTTTTAAAACCGGACCTATATGAAATATATCATTCACACTTAACACATTGGAAGACCGCGACGAAGCATATTTGGAAAGGAAAACTGTTAATGCTAACTTTGCCTACTGTAAAAAATTTTATGACCTATTGGAACGTTTTTCTTCCAAACATGTTTCTTCTGCAATACGAGGCTCGGAATTTGGATTAGAAATACTATTCTCTTTAAGCCATTTCGGTCCATACCACCAAAGCTCATTATCTATATCTTGCGGAAAAAGCCCTCGACTTGCCAAATCCGCCGGATTATTTTCGGAAGAAACATGGTACCAGTGTCTTGGATCAATTATCTGGATAATTTTGGAAACCCTATTTGCGACAAAGGTTAACCATGAACATGGGGGTTTAGCTAGCCACGAAAGGACAATGGTGGAGTCAGTCCAACAAAAAATTGAACATTTTTCTACCTCTAATCGCGGAAGAAGACTAGCAATCATTTCTGCAAGAAGGACAGCACCACAAAGCTCTAATCTTGGAATACACAAAGTTTTTACTGGAGCTACTTTGGTTTTAGAAGACACCAAGTGGGTTTTTATAGAACTACCGTTCACTATTCGAACACATAAGACTGCTGCGTATGCTTTTTCGGATTCATCGCAGAATCCGTGGAATTGGATTTCAGCGGTTTTAGTAAAATCGATCCATCGAGGAATGTGGATATCATTAATAAATGAATAATCCGATTGGAAAGTTTTCCACTGCGAAAGAGACGTGGGAGAGAGGATATCATCCCAGTCACAATTGGGGCACAATTGACTCCGAACGTAACTGTTTTCAGTTCAAAGTCATGGATAACCTCACTTGGGTCTTGTCGGAATAAAATTCTCTGAAAAGGAGTGTGTTCTGGATCAACTAATATCTGACGATACATCTTTTGTATGTCAGCATTGAACACATATCGGAAAAAACGCCACTTTAGAATAAGAAGAGATATATCAGTTTTTTAAAACCGGACCTATATGAAGTATATCATTCAGACTAAACCCATTGGAAGACCGCGACGAAGCATATTTGGAAAGGAAAACTGTTAATGCTAACTTTGCCTACTTTAAAAAATTTGATGACCTATTGGAACGTTTTTTTCCAAACATGTTTCTTCTACAATACGATCCTCGGAATTTGGATTAAAAATACTATTCTCTTTATGCCATTTTGGTCCATACCACCAAAGCTCATTATCTATATCTTGCGGAAAAAGCCCTCGACTTGCCAAATCCGCCAGATTATTTTCGGAAGAAACATGGTACCAGTGTCTTGGATCAATTATCTGGATAATTTTGGAAACCCTATTTGCGACAAAGGTTAACCATGAACATGGGGGGTTTAGCTAGCCACGAAAGGACAATGGTGGAGTCAGTCCAACAAAAAATTGAACATTTTTCTACCTCTAATCGCGGAAGAAGACTGTCAATCATTTCTGCAATAAGGACAGCACCACAAAGCTCTAATCTTGGAACAGACAAAGCTTTTACTGGAGCTACTTTTGTTTTAGAAGACACCAAGTGGGTCTTTATAGAACTACCGTTCGATATTCGAACATATAAGACTGCTGCGCATGCTTTTTCGGATGCATCGCAGAATCCGTGGAATTGGATTTCAGCGGTTTTAGTAAAATCGATCCATCGAGGAATGCGGATATCACTAATAAATGAATAATCCGATGGGAAAGTTTTCCACTGCGAAAGAGACGTGGGAGAGAGGATATCATCCCAGTCGGTACGTTCAATCCATATTTGTTGCATTAATATCTTCGCCAGAACAACGCAGGTGACAACCAGACAGCAGGATCAAGTAGTCGCGCAATTTGGGGAAAACTTCACGTTTTGTATAGTTCGATGATTCCGGAAATTGGTTTGCTGCAAAATAGAAGGAATCTGTACTTGCGTTCCACCAGATGCCAAGTGTTTTTGCTGAACTGCTATGCTCGAAATCCAAAAAATCTTCATTCAGTAAGGGCTCAGAGGGTATATCAGCTAGGACATCCTTGGAGTTCGCTGTCCACTTCCGTAGTGAAAATCCGGCTGAGTCTAGAGCACTAATAAGCTGATTTTTGGCCTCCAAAGCATCTTGAATGGAATGAGCTCCAGCTAATACATCATCTACATACATAGAATCTCGGAGAATATTGCTGGCGAGTGGATATATGGATCAAACATCATCAGCTAGTTGGATAATCGTTCAAATAGCGAGGTATGGGCCACAATTGACCCCGAACGTAACTGTTTCCAATTGAAAGTCCTGGATAACCTCACTTAGTTAATTGATTAAACACAATTTTAAAGGTTTTTTTAATTATTTATTGATTCATGATATTGTTCTCATGAATGTTGTTTTTATATTCAAAAGTCAAGAAAGAATATTTTCATTTTCAATAAAAAATACTACAATAAAATTCAAAGAAAATATGAACAAGAAGTTACAAATAAAATATAACAAAGTTTTTTTTTTGTAACAGTTAGAAACAAATATAAATGAAAGTAATTAACAATATAAATTAAGAAAGAGTATAGGAGAAAGAATGACTAATTAAGGATATTTAATATATAACTCCCCCACCCTTTGATCACACATTGCTCCTCAAATGTGGATTTGATTTATATTGTTAAATTTACAATAATAATAATTACAATTAAATAATAATAATTACAATAATAATAATTACAATTAAATCTTTTCTATATTAAATTTTATATTTAAAGTTATAACATATATGTATACATATTCATTAAACAGCAAAAAAAAACTAATAATAAAATTTAACAAAAATAATTGATTTTCATTATTAATATATTATATTCAACAATTTTCATAAATTATTGACCAATTAATGCATAAATTATTGACCAATTAATTTTTATTTTTTTTTTTAATAATTTCTACCAGTAAGTTTTCTATCAAATTTTACATCTGGTATTCCGTTTTGGTATTTAAAAGTGCTTTTTACAATTTGTCTATCTCTTTTACAATCCTTTTCGTCTGTAAAATTTGTTTTATTTTTTTCTTTAACATCCTTTATAATATATTTTGGTTTCTGTTTAATATTATAAAATCCAAGATTTTTAACTAACTCTTTTTCTTTAAACTCATGACAATCTTGTCTATTTTCGTTAATTTTCTTAATTCGTTTAATTTTATTTTCATGTATATAATTATGCAATTTTTTCCAAATTGATTTATCTACTTTGTTATGGAGTAATTCATTTGGTTTATATCCTGTTGTGCTATGAATTGTATCATTATATATTTGAACAGATTTAAAAACAAGAGTTTTATCATCAAAATCTTTATTTTTTTCTTCTAATTTAAAACATGTTCATTTAGTGTGAGATGAAAACGTTCTATATCTGCATTACCAGTATGTGTATTTGGAGAGGTAAAGTGAAAATCTATTTCTTCTGAGTTTAGAAAATCTTTAATAAATGCTGTATTAAATTCATTGTCAGCTATAATTTTATTAGGCTTTTCTAAAATTGCAAATCTTTCTTTCAGCATTTCGACTATAGTCAATGAATTTTTGTCATTTAAAGTGTGAATTGATACATGTTTTGTTAGTTTGTCTATACATGTTAGAAATGTACTGTTTTTATTTAAAAACCATATATCGATGTGAATTACTTCATTAGATTTCATTGGAGTCTCTGTTACACATAGCTTTGGTTTTATAGGTCGTCTGTCAAATTTAGACATATTACATACTATACAATTATTTATAAACTTATGAATTTCTCTTTTTAAATTTGGATAATAAATTACATCTTTCAGTTCTAAAAATGTTTCTTCTATGCCTCTATGATTTTTGTTGTTATGATATTTTTCAAATATTTCTAAAAGGTTTTCTTTATTGAAAATATCCTTAATAAATTTAGAACATTTTAAAAATTTCATTTCATTTACATTTGAAAAATATTGAACTAAAGTTTGTTGAAAGTATGTAAATAGCTTGATATTGTCACAAAAAATTGCTACAGTTCCTTTTATAGGGAATATTTTTTTTAAAAAATCTAATACTTTTTCTTCAAAATATTCTTTAATAATAATTGTATGTCTAATCTTTTTTTTATATAAAATTTTCTTGTCATATTTATAATTCTTTCCTAGTATAATAAAAATTTGATTCTTGAATATATTAATCGGTGATTCAGAAATACTTATATAATCATTAAGGTTTTCTTTTCCACTGTGAATTGTAGCTAAATCAGTATGAATTGATTGTTCTTCTTCTGTTAACATATTTACATCTAAAGGACTTAGAAAATCTGCAACTTGATTTGTTGTTCCTTTAATGTATTCTATGTCAAAATTATATTCATTTAATTGTATTTTCCATCTTTGTAATTTGGAGTTGGGTTCTTTCAATGAATTAAGCCATACAAGTGGACGATGGTCAGTTTGAATTTTAAATTTTCTGCCAAATAAATATGGTCTAAAATATTTGACTGACCAAACAATCGCTAGTAATTATTTTTCAATAGTACTATAGTTTAATTCATGTTCATTTAAAGTTCGTGATGAATATGCGATTGGATGCCCATTTTGTGATAACACCGCACCTAGTGCCTCATTACTAGCATCAGTTGTCAATACAAATAATTTTTCAAAGTTTGGGTATGACAAAACTTGACTGATACATAAAAGTTTTTTTAATTTGTTAAAGGAATCTATATAGTTTTGATCTTTAACGTTTATTATTGAATTTTTCTTTAAATATGCAATCATAGGTAATGCAATTCGGCTATAATCTTTAATAAATTTTCTATAGAAACCTGTTAAACCTAAAAATGATCTTATTTCTTTAATATTCTTCGGTAGAGAAATTTTTTGAATTACACTGATCTTTCCAGGATTTGGTTTAATTCCATCTAGAGTTATTATGTGTCCTAAATATTCCGATTCTCGTTTAAAAAAATTACACTTATCTACTTGAACTTTAAGGTTATATTCAGATAATCTTTTAGAAATTTTTGTCAATGATGAAATATGTTCTTGAAGAGATGTTGAAATTATTAAAATGTCATCTAAGTATACTACACATATATTATTTATAAAGTCATGTAGTACTTCGTTCATCATTCTTTGAAAAGAAGCTGGGGCATTTTTTAAACCAAAAGGCATTCGTGTGAATTCATAATGTCCTATTGATGTTGAAAATGCTGTTTTATGTATGTCTTCAGGTAAAATTGGAATTTGATGAAAACCTTTAGCTAAATCTAATGTACTAAAGTATTGAGAATTTCCCAACTTTGAAAAAAGGTCCTCCATATTAGGTATTGGAAATTTGTCTTCAATAGTGACGTCGTTAAGTTTTCTATAATCAATTACTACTCTCCATTTCTGCTTTCCAGAATTATCAATTTTTTTTGGAACAACCCAAACAGGAGCATTATAAGGGCTTGATGATTTTGTAATTATACCAGAATTTAACATCTCGTTTATTTGTTTTTCCACTTCAACTTTGTGGATTTCTGGGAATCGATATGTCCTTGAATATACAGGAATGTCATTTTTGGTTGGTATTTTATGTTCATATTTACCAACTGAAGATAATTTTTCTCCTTCAATATAAAAAACTGATTTGAAATTTTTGATTAAATGTGTCAATTCTTTAATTTCTTCCTTATTTAAATTTTCAATTACTAATTTGTTAGTTAAACAATCGATTTTCGGTTCATTAAAATTTGTGTCCATTATTATTGAATCAAAATACTTTTTATCTTCTTCTGTATATTCACCTAAAGAATTGTCAAATATTAATGGTATTTTAGAATTTGAAGTGATTAATAAATTTTCTTTTAAATCAATTTTAGCTTCCAATGGTTTTAATAAATTACATCCTATAATACCATCGAAATCACCATAAATTTCTGTTTCTAACATTTCAATTTTGGAGTTAGGTGAATTAAATTCTTTAAAAAGTGGAATTGTTATTTTAGTTGTTGTGACAGTTTTGGAACAAATAGTGTTTAAAATTATAGGATGTTCAAGTTCTGATTTAAAAGAACTATGAAACAAACCCCTTTTTATGAGTGTGGTCCCTGATCCTGTATCTATTAATAATTTTATCGGTTTTGTTTTCGTTTTTACAACTATGAAGGGTAAAGAACGTCGGCTAATAATTGAAAATTTGACACTTGAATATTATCAACTTCCATTGGTACTGGTTTATTAATACTCGTCTGTTGAGTATTATTTGTATTAAAATTTCTATTATTATTCGCATTAAAATTCACATTATTATATCCATGAAAATTTCTGTTATCACTTCCGTTAAAATTTCCGTTATTATAATCATTCTGACCAAAACATCCAGAATAATCCTGTTTATTTGAATTGGAATTAGAAATATTATTCGAATTGTGAAAATATCCCGAATTAATTTGCCTATATTGTCCAGAATAATTTTGTCTGTTCGGATTCGAATAATTGTTATTATTACGGAAATTTCTTGAATTATTTTGTCCATTTGGTTCAGAATTGGAATTATATGTTTGTGAATTAAATCGAAAATGATTAAAAGAATTTCTATTTTGATTGTTTGTTTCAAATTTCGACGAAAGAGATTGTGAATTGGACTTTTTTGTATAAAAATATTCAGTCTCTATTAATATTTCTTTAGCATTTAACAGTGAATATGGATTTCTTGAATTTAATATTAATTTTGGTTCATTTGGTAATTTACTTATAAAAATTTTCAATACCATTTTTTCATTATTTTTACAGCTAAACCATTGTTCATTATCCCTATCAATACCAGTTTTTAAATTTAACTTTGTCAATAATTTAAGCATATAATCATAAAAATCATTGACATTAGTTCTTAAATCTGCTGTTTTTATTTTATTTATAATACATTCTATGCTTTCTGATATGTTGAAATTAATTCTTAATATTACCTTTATTTCTTCCCACTTAATTGGATTGTTGTTGTTGATTAACGTGATGTTTGCTTTCTGTATTATTTTGTTCCTTACTCTCAAATCGAACAGTGTAAGTTGAGAGTCAGCAACATGTTTGCGGATTTCATCAACATGTGTCGTAAAAATTTGTAATTCTTCTGCCTTTCCATCAAATTCGGGAACACTTGATAAAAGCTGGAACGCATTGATACTCAACGCTTCAATATTAGTTGTTGTTGTCATGTTGTCAATTACTTTAATTTGATGTTGATTGTTAATTGGTGATTGTTTTTATGAACAGTAATAATTTGCAATAACTTTTTGGCACCAGTTTGTAGTGTTTTTATTCATAGGGTTTTTCTTATATTTTATTTCTCAGTTAAAATGCATTGTTATGTAATATTTTTCACGCCCTTTTTTAGGTTTTCTGCAAATATATTTATATAGTTTACTGCTTTTGTCGACTTTTTCCAATGTTTTATATAATCCACATATTGTTTAGAGTTGTATATTTCTTTAAAAGAAAATATTGTTTTATTGCGTATCGCGTAGAAACAAAGAATTTTTTTCTTTTTTATAAGTGTTTTATATATATTTTTTTTTTTAGCAAATGATTTAAAATTTGCACAAAAACGATTTAGTTTTTATTTATTTTTTTTTTTTTTTATTTAAAAATTATTATTTAAAAAAAAAAAAAAGATGGTCCGTAACTCGACTGCGCCAGTTAATTGATTAAACACAATTTTAAAAGGTTTTTTTTAATTATTTATTGATTCATGATATTGTTCTCATGAATGTTGTTTTTATATTCAAAAGTCAAGAAAGAATATTTTCATTTTCAATAAAAAATACTACAATAAAATTCAAAGAAAATATGAACAAGAAGTTACAAATAAAATATAACAAAGTTTTTTTTTTAAGTTAGAAACAAATATAAATGAAAGTAATTAACAATATAAATTAAGAAAGAGTATAGGAGAAAGAATGACTAATTAAGGATATTTAATATATAACTACTTGGGTCTTGTCGGAATAAAATTCTCTGAAAAGGAGTGTGTGTTCTGGAGCAACTAATATCTGACGATACATCTTTTGTATGTCAGCATTGAACACATCGGAAATACGCCACTTTAGAATAAGAAGAGTTAAATCAGTTTGTAAAACCGGACCTATATGAAGTATATTATTCAGACTTAACCCATTGGAAGACCGCGATGAATCATTAAAAACTATGCGAACTTTCGTAGTTGTGCTTTCAGGTTTAATAACCGCGTGGTGAGCAAATAATAGTGCTAAGGAGTAGGGGAAAATGCAGGAGTTGAAACTTTAAACATATGATCCAAATGACCATATTCTTGAATAACTCCATCATATTCGCCTTTAAAAATGGGTGAATGAAGTAATCTCTTCTCATTTCTTAAAAACTGTGCTAATGCACAGTTGTCTTAACAAACAATTCCTTTTCAAGGGCAATGCGAGTAATCGCTTATGTATACAGGTTTTTCTTCTACACACATCCTAAATACCGTTCTAACTTTGCCAAAAAATCTCACGACATTACAAGTTCGGAAATAACAGTGGGTCGTGGTTGGCTTATATCCACAGCTCAAAAGGCTTATTATCCAAATGAATATAAAGCACTGTCCTCCAAACAGTCGATAGCTTCTTCAAGCAATATCTTAATTTCAATCCATTTTTAGATCATAAAGGTATTTCTCGTTTATGTGGTAGGCTCGAATTCTCGCCAGGGCTATCCTATTCTGAAAAACACCCAATTATAGTTCATTATGGTTCCCAATATTCCCGGCTCCTAATCCGATTTCTTCATGATATTAGTTTACATGGTGGAAACCAACTTTTCCTTCGAATTGTTCGATCACAATATTGGATTCCAAAAGTAAAAACTTAATAAAAGCCTCAATTAATAAATGCAAGCCTTGCATTTTATACAAAAAAGGCGTCAAAACTAACTAATGGCTGTTTTACCTCCTGAGAGGTCTGAAATTTCCCGCCCCTTCACGCATACGGGTCTAGACTTTGCCGGACCATTTGACATAAAGAGTTATACTGGCCGAGCTTGTCGAATTACCAAAGGTTACGTGTGTGTCTTTGTATGTTTTTCGACTAAAGCCAATCGTTCTGTGTCTCGTCATGGCTGTTCTCTTCATCTCCACTCTGATAATGGTACAACGTTCGTTGGCGCGTCAAAAATTCTTGCTAAAGAGTTCCTCCAAACTTCGCATCAAGCTGTAAGCGCTAGTTACGCTCATCAAAATATCATTTGCCATTTTATTCCTCCAGGTGCTCCCCATATGGGTGTATTATGGGAGGCTGGAGTAAAAAGTTTTAAATCCCACTTTCGAAAGGTCTCTGGTTGTTTTAAATATACATTGGAAGAGTTTTCGACCTTGCTATCCAGGATTGAAGCTTGCCTTAATTCTCGTCCTTTGTCTCCTATGTCCCATGCCCAATCAGATTTTTCCGCTTTGACACCAGGACATTTTCTCGTTGGCGACGTGTAAGGGTCGCTGATGTAATAAACCAAAGAGGCACAATTGCCAGACTCATCACTAAATTAGTTCCATTATATCCTTCGTCATAATTATAGCGTTTCCGACTTTGTTCATATTTTCCAGAGCATCATGCCTAAAACTAACTCAAATGATAAAATTAAGCAACAAAATCCTCGCAATAGTAAACCGAAGCTTCCTAAAAAGTATAATTCGTTCCTATGTCGCATCTGCAAACACCCACATCCGCTTAGAACGTGCAGAAAATTCTTGGGAATGAACATTACTGAACGCGTCCGTATAGTCCGTACTCACAAATATTGCTCCAATTGCCTTGCCCATGACCATTCCCAAGGAACTTGCTTTACTATGCACGGATGTAAAAAATGTAAAAAAATTTCATCACACCCTTCTTCACATGAATCCGCGATTAATCCGAGATTCTCAAGCTTCGTCCGATTCCCCACGACCACGCTCTCCCTCTCCCCCTACGACATCAAAAATAGCCGTTCTAAAGACCCTTCCCCTTCGGTTCCTGCAATCTCCAAAACTTCTACTCTCACAGCTATTTTAAGACAAAATAGTGTGATTTTGCTGCCGACCGTGCTAGTAAAAATCGGTTCGAAAACTTGCACGCTCGCTGCCTCCTGGATTCCGGCTCTTCGATTAGCAGAATCTCCAAACGATTTGTGGAAAAACATGATTTTACTACGTTGGCCTTTCAGGATGAGACTATCTGTCCACTGACATTGAAGTCAAGGTTTGACTCTAGTTCAAATATCGGAGGAACATTCCGGGTTGACAATCGTCTCACCCTCCGAACCCCAGCGCAATCATTGCGGAGTCATTTAAGAAAAACTTTCGGGATCTTTTACTAGCTGATTCTAAGTTTTATGAGTCAGCAAAAATTGAAATAATTATAGGGGTCGACCTTTATCCGAGAGTGATTTGTGAAGGGGCTATTTCGAAAACTGGGCTTCCAACTGCTCAGAGCACCATATTCGGTTGGACTGTCTATGGCTCATGTCCTACTTAAATAATTAATGAATATTAAATTAACTTTACATGGGGCACTATCAAGACATAAGCAGAAATCAAACGTACTCGTTTTATTTTAATTATATAATTTATTTTAATTATAATTATATTAAATCTGAATTTTAATGCCTAGTTTTAAGACTTTCCTTAAAAAAAAAAACATTTAATCAAGTTAACTGAAATTGAATTAAAACTCTGAAATATTTACAATGTTAACAAAATTTAAATTTATTTTCATTCCTATCCCTTTTCCCAAGGAAAAATGTATCTATGACATTCATTGTCCTCTCATTGCACATACACTGCAGGGCGGGCGGTAATGTTACTGCCAAAGTATTGACTTATTTTGTCACTAATCCCATCTATGCGATTTCTATTAGTTCTCCTTGTTTATAGACAAATGCATACGAAACTTTGCATAATTTATGCAGCCCAGCCACACCAGTCTCAAGAACATACAAAGAAATTTGCAAATTACTCAAAGAGCACTACACCCCACCAACGATAGTTTTTCGTGAGCGTAAAAGCTTTCACACAGCAGTGCAAGCTGACGATGAATCTGTAGCAGATTGGCATGCAAGAGTAAAAAAGCTAGCACTTGCATCTAAATTTGGTGAAAATTTAAATTCATTCGTGTTAGATCGCTTCATTATGGAAATTAACAACAAAATATTTGAGAGACTTTGCGAAGAAGACTAGAAATTAACCATGGAAGCAGCATTACAAAAAGCTCTAATAATGGAGATGAAGTTGTCAACAAAATCAAACAATGATGTACAAGTTGCTTATATTAAAAGCAAATATAAAAAAAAATCAACAACAATAACTTTCAGCACAACAACAATAAAAACAACAGACAAAATAACTATGACTATGGTAGTAAGAAGAAACAACAAGCAGCAGCTGACCAAACTACATAATTTAAGGCCTGTGCTCACTTTGGTTGGCAAAACCATAAATCAAATGAATGCCGATTTAAACAGAGCAAATGTCATGTCTGTGGCAGAATTGGTCATTTGGCATCTGTATGTAGAGGAAAAGTAAAAGTAGTTAATTATGTATCAGATTCAAATAGTGTAGATTATGATAACTTTAATGATTTTTCTATTTATAGCATAAATAATTTACAAGATAGTGGCAATTCAACTGAACTCTACAAAGTTTCAATTAAAATAGATGGTATTCCAATTGATGTGGTGTGCGATTCTGGTGCTCCTTGCACATTGGTAACGAAATCATTTGTTAACAGATTAAATAAAAAAGTAAGTCTCAAATCTTATACTGATCCGTATGTTTACTATAATGGAAACAAAGTTAAGGCGTTAGGAGAATATGATGAAGAAGTTGAATATAATGGTAAGGTGAGAAAAATCAGACTTGTAGTGACAGATGATAATAGAAGTACTTTATTTGGTAGAAATTTTTTAAGATCATTTGGTTTCGAACTTGTTCAGGTGAACTCTATCAGTTCTGGTCAGTATTCCATTTTGACTGAGCAGATAAAGCACGACTTTCATGATGTTTTTAGTAGTGGCCTTGGAAGTTATAAATTTGGGAAAATTTCTCTGGCCATGGACAAGGATGCAAAACCTATCTTTTGTAAACCGCGTCCAGTGCCATTAGCTTGGAAAAGTAAAATTGAGGATAACCTAAGGGAATTAATTGCGAATGATGTTTTGGAACGGGTGGATCATTCGGAGTGGGGTACACCTCTTGTTCCAATTTTAAAGCCGAATGGTGACATTCGAATTTGTGGTGACTATAAAGTCACTATAAACAAATATTTAAACGATTTTAAGTATCCCCTTCCTTTAATAGACGAGATAGTTGCTTCACTTCAAGGGTGTCAACATTTTTCGAAACTAGACTTGTCTAACGCATATAACCAGCTTATTCTTGAAGATGAATCACAGCTTCTATGTACATGGTCAACCCACATTGGCACCTTGAAGATGAAACGTTTGCCTTTTGGCATTGAACCTGCAGCTTCGATATTTCAAAAGACGATGGCAAAATTATTGCATGGCATAACATTTGTAGTTGTATATCAGTATGATATTACGGTATCAGGTGAAAATTTAACGGAACATATTCAGAATCTGAAATCAGTGTTGAATAAATTATTGCAGGCTGGACTTACGCTTAATTTATTAAAGTGTGAATTTTTTAGAAACGAAATTTCATACTTAGGTTTTACCATTGACAAATTTGGTCTTAGAAAGAACGAAGAAAGAATGAGTTCGGTGCTGGGTGCTCCAGTTCTCAATAATGTGTCGGAATTAGGTGCATTTTTAGGCATGGCGAATTATTACGCAAAATTTGTTAATAATTTTGCAAAAATTATGACACCTTTATATCATTTGTTACAAAAAAATGTTAAATTTGAGTGGTCTGAAAGTTGTCAATTAGCGTATGATACGATAAAGAAGGAAATTATTTCGGATAACGTTTTACTACACTTCAACCCAAAGTTGCCAATTTTTCTTACAACAGACGATTCAGATTATGCCATAGCTGGCATACTATCTCATAAATTTCCTAACAACATATTTAAACCAGTTGCATTTATATCAAGGGCTTTACCTAAAGCCGAACAAAAGTACAGTACACATGAAAAAGAAGCACTGGCTATTATTTTCTGTGCAACGAAATTAAAACAAAATTTAATTGGAAATTTCTTTACATTAAGAACTGATCATAAATCATTGACTTTAATATTTGGCGAATATAAGGGCTTGCCATTAATGGCAGCTGCACGTGTTCAAAGGTGGGCATTTATTCTTTCGGGATTTAATTATTTAATAGAATTTGTTAAGGGTCAATCGAATGAAGCCGACTATTTATCGCGAATGCCTCAACTGAGGAAAAATGGCGTCAATGACACCGATGATAGTACCTTCGTAAACTATATACAGAAGGAGAATATTTTGAACCTAGACTTTAGAGACATAGTCCGTGAAACTCGGCGTGATCCTATTCTATCTAAGGTATGTGAATTTGTTCGAATGGGTAGAATTTGGGAATTAAAAGGTGAAGAGTTTAAGACATTTACAAGTAAGGATATTGAGCTAACCGTGGATCATGACTGTGTATTATGTGGCTATAGAGTTATAGTACCGGAAAAATTAAGGAAATCAATACTTCGGCTATTGCATGAATCTCACTTGAGCATAGTTAAGACCAAAGCGCTAGCCAGGTCATTTGTCTGGTGGCCCAAGCTTGATAATGATATCGAAAATTTGGTCAAATCCTGTATTTCGTGTCAGAAACTCATTGATAGTCCGGAAAAGAGTGTGCTCATACCATGGAGTCCTACAAGCTCTGTGTGGCAACGGATTCACATAGACTTTGCGGGTCCAATCAGGAATTATCATTTTTTTATAATTATAGACTCATATTCAAAATGGGTAGAAGTTTTTAAGACAAAGGATATCACTTCCAATTTTCGGTATTCCTTATACGATTGTAAGTGATAACGGTAGACAGTTTGTCACAGGCGAATTTAAGAATTTTATTTTAAAAATGGTATAAGACATATATTGACTGTTCCTGGACATCCAGCAACAAACGGCCAGGCGGAGAATTTTGTCAAGACATTAAAAAAAATCCATTTATGCGAATTTAGATTCTGGTAAAGACGAGATGTGATGTGATTTTAAACCGATTTTTAATGGACTATCGTAATATGAAACACAGCTCAACGGATGAAAGCCCAGCTAAGGTTTTTGTTGGAAGATCAATTAGAACACGATTTGATCTAATTAAACCTCCTCTCATTGAAAATAGGATATTAGAGAAGCAGATAAAAAGCGTTTCTAATTATAAGGGTAAGAGGTTAGTCAATTTAAGGAAGGATCAAAATGTTTTTATTAGAGATTATACAAATGTAAACAAGGAGTCATGGGCCCCGGCTATTATTAGTGATACAACGGGTCCACGTTCATATCAATGTATTCTTTCGAACGGTAGAATTATAAAGAGACATACTGATCAGATTAGGGCAGGTCCGACGGAAAATCAAAACGTTAATGATGATTTCATGTTGCCAGAGCCACCATCATGTTCAAATAAAAATACAAGTGCATCAGTTGAACAGTCACAAAATAATAATTCCGTAGAATTAAAGAACAAAAATGTACATAAACCAAATTCAGAAATTGATATAGAAACTGAGGTTATAAATTCAGATATTAATAAAAACTTGTCAGATGAAATTCAGGAAAGACAAAACAAAAATATATGCACAAGGGTTTTAAGACCCAAGGAAAGGAAAATATATAAACAATGAATAAAAAAAGAAACTATTTTTATAAACTATTGTATAATTTATGAATTTCAAATCTGAACTGAATTCATTCTTATAGAATGAATTTATGTAAAAAAAAATATATAATTAATAATTATAAATATATGAGTATATAATTCAATACAGTAATTGTATACGTATATAAACTTAATTAATGTTTATAAAAATTTAAAACAATTTGATAAATACTAATGAACAAATTTAAGTGGAGGCGTGTTATATATTATTTGCATAAGCGCATCTCCAACTCTGTAATTAACATTATCTTAGAATTAAGCTTTTCTCACGTTAATCTCATAGCCTTCTAGAAATTTACAATATCAATAAAAGTTAGTTGTTAAACAAACTTTAAGTGTTTCAATACATTACAGTAACTGTTTTCAGTTCAAAGTCCTGGATAACCTCACTTGGGTCTTGTCGGAATAAAATTCTCTGAAAAGGAGTGTGTTCTGGATCAACTAATATCTGACGATACATCTTTTGTATGTCAGCATTGAACACATATCGGAAAAACGCCACTTTAGAATAAGAGATAAATCAGTTTTTTAAAACCGGACCTATATGAAATATATCATTCACACTTAACACATTGGAAGACCGCGACGAAGCATATTTGGAAAGGAAAACTGTTAATGCTAACTTTGCCTACTGTAAAAAATTTTATGACCTATTGGAACGTTTTTCTTTCCAAACATGTTTCTTCTGCAATACGAGGCTCGGAATTTGGATTAAAAATACTATTCTCTTTAAGCCATTTCGGTCCATACCACCAAAGCTCATTATCTATATCTTGCGGAAAAAGCCCTCGACTTGCCAAATCCGCCGGATTATTTTCGGAAGAAACATGGTACCAGTGTCTTGGATCAATTATCTGGATAATTTTGGAAACCCTATTTGCGACAAAGGTTAACCATGAACATGGGGGTTTAGCTAGCCACGAAAGGACAATGGTGGAGTCAGTCCAACAAAAAATTGAACATTTTTCTACCTCTAATCGCGGAAGAAGACTAGCAATCATTTCTGCAAGAAGGACAGCACCACAAAGCTCTAATCTTGGAATAGACAAAGTTTTTACTGGAGCTACTTTGGTTTTAGAAGACACCAAGTGGGTTTTTATAGAACTACCGTTCACTATTCGAACACATAAGACTGCTGCGTATGCTTTTTCGGATTCATCGCAGAATCCGTGGAATTGGATTTCAGCGGTTTTAGTAAAATCGATCCATCGAGGAATGTGGATATCATTAATAAATGAATAATCCGATTGGAAAGTTTTCCACTGCGAAAGAGACGTGGGAGAGAGGATATCATCCCAGTCACAATTGGGGCACAATTGACTCCGAACGTAACTGTTTTCAGTTCAAAGTCATGGATAACCTCACTTGGGTCTTGTCGGAATAAAATTATCTGAAAAGGAGTGTGTTCTGGATCAACTAATATCTGACGATACATCTTTTGTATGTCAGCATTGAACTCATATCGGAAAAAACGCCACTTTAGAATAAGAAGAGATATATCAGTTTTTAAAACCGGACCTATATGAAGTATATCATTCAGACTAAACCCATTGGAAGACCGCGACGAAGCATATTTGGAAAGGAAAACTGTTAATGCTAACTTTGCCTACTTTAAAAAATTTGATGACCTATTGGAACGTTTTTTTTCCAAACATGTTTCTTCTACAATACGATCCTCGGAATTTGGATTAAAAATACTATTCTCTTTATGCCATTTTGGTCCATACCACCAAAGCTCATTATCTATATCTTGCGGAAAAAGCCCTCGACTTGCCAAATCCGCCAGATTATTTTCGGAAGAAACATGGTACCACTGTCTTGGATCAATTATCTGGATAATTTTGGAAACCCTATTTGCGACAAAGGTTAACCATGAACATGGGGGTTTAGCTAGCCACGAAAGGACAATGGTGGAGTCAGTCCAACAAAAAATTGAACATTTTTCTACCTCTAATCGCGGAAGAAGACTGTCAATCATTTCTGCAATAAGGACAGCACCACAAAGCTCTAATCTTGGAACAGACAAAGCTTTTACTGGAGCTACTTTTGTTTTAGAAGACACCAAGTGGGTCTTTATAGAACTACCGTTCGATATTCGAACATATAAGACTGCTGCGCATGCTTTTTCGGATGCATCGCAGAATCCGTGGAATTGGATTTCAGCGGTTTTAGTAAAATCGATCCATCGAGGAATGCGGATATCACTAATAAATGAATAATCCGATGGGAAAGTTTTCCACTGCGAAAGAGACGTGGGAGAGAGGATATCATCCCAGTCGGTACGTTCAATCCATATTTGTTGCATTAATATCTTCGCCAGAACAACGCAGGTGACAACCAGACAGCAGGACCAAATAGTCGCGCAATTTGGGGAAAACTTCACGTTTTATATAGTTCGATGATTCCGGAAATTGGTTTGCTGCACAATAGAAGGAATCTGTACTTGCGTTCCACCAGATGCCAAGTGTTTTTGCTGAACTGCTATGCTCGAAATCCAAAAAATCTTCATTCAGTAAGGGCTCAGAGGGTATATCAGCTAGGACATCCTTGGAGTTTGCTGTCCACTTCCGTAGTGAAAATCCGGCTGAGTCTAGAGCACTAATAAGCTGATTTTTGGCCTCCAAAGCATCTTGAATGGAATGAGCTCCTGCTAATACATCATCTACATACATAGAATCTCGGAGAATATTGCTGGCGAGTGGATATATGGATCGAACATCATCAGCTAGTTGGATAATCGTTCAAATAGCGAGGTATGGGCCACAATTGACCCCGAACGTAACTGTTTCCAGTTGAAAGTCCTGGATAACCTCACTTAGTTAATTGATTAAACACAATTTTAAAGGTTTTTTTAATTATTTATTGATTCATGATATTGTTCTCATGAATGTTGTTTTTATATTCAAAAGTCAAGAAAGAATATTTTCATTTTCAATAAAAAATACTACAATAAAATTCAAAGAAAATATGAACAAGATGTTACAAATAAAATATAACAAAGTTTTTTTTTTAACAGTTAGAAACAAATATAAATGAAAGTAATTAACAATATAAATTAAGAAAGAGTATAGGAGAAAGAATGACTAATTAAGGATATTTAATATATAACTCCCCCACCCTTTGATCACACATTGCTCCTGAAATGTGGATTTGATTTATATTGTTAAATTTACAATAATAATAATTACAATTAAATAATAATAATTACAATAATAATAATTACAATTAAATCTTTTCTATATTAAATTTTATATTTAAAGTTATAACATATATGTATACATATTCATTAAACAGCAAAAAAAAAAAACTAATAATAAAATTTAACAAAAATAATTGATTTTCATTATTAATATATTATATTCAACAATTTTCATAAATTATTGACCAATTAATGCATAAATTATTGACCAATTAATTTTTATTTTTTTTTTGAATAATTTCTACCAGTAAGTTTTCTATCAAATTTTACATCTGGTATTCCGTTTTGGTATTTAAAAGTGCTTTTTACAATTTGTCTATTCTTTTACAATCCTTTTCGTCTGTAAAATTTGTTTTATTTTTTTCTTTAACATCCTTTATAATATATTTTGGTTTCTGTTTAATATTATAAAATCCAAGATTTTTAACTAACTCTTTTTCTTTAAACTCATGACAATCTTGTCTATTTTCGTTAATTTTCTTAATTCGTTTAATTTTATTTTCATGTATATAATTATGCAATTTTTTCCAAATTGATTTATCTACTTTGTTATGGAGTAATTCATTTGGTTTATATCCTGTTGTGCTATGAATTGTATCATTATATATTTGAACAGATTTAAAAACAAGAGTTTTATCATCAAAATCTTTATTTTTTCTTCTAATTTAAAAAGTCTAACATGTTCATTTAGTGTGAGATCAAAACGTTCTATATCTGCATTACCAGTATGTGTATTTGGAGAGGTAAAGTGAAAATCTATTTCTTCTGAGTTTAGAAAATCTTTAATAAATGCTGTATTAAATTCATTGTCAGCTATAATTTTATTAGGCTTTCCTAAAATTGCAAATCTTTCTTTCAGCATTTCGACTATAGTCAATGAATTTTTGTCATTTAAAGTGTGAATTGATACATGTTTTGTTAGTTTGTCTATACATGTTAGAAATGTACTGTTTTTATTTAAAAACCATATATCGATGTGAATTACTTCATTAGATTTCATTGGAGTCTGTTACACATAGCTTTGGTTTTATAGGTCGTCTGTCAAATTTAGACATATTACATACTATACAATTATTTATAAACTTATGAATTTCTCTTTTTAAATTTGGATAATAAATTACATCTTTCAGTTCTAAAAATGTTTCTTCTATGCCTCTATGATTTTTGTTGTTATGATATTTTTCAAATATTTCTAAAAGGTTTTCTTTATTGAAAATATCCTTAATAAATTTAGAACATTTTAAAAATTTCATTTCATTTACATTTGAAAAATATTGAACTAAAGTTTGTTGAAAGTATGTAAATAGCTTGATATTGTCACAAAAAATTGCTACAGTTCCTTTTATAGGGAATATTTTTTTTAAAAAATCTAATACTTTTTCTTCAAAATATTCTTTAATAATAATTGTATGTCTAATCTTTTTTTTATATAAAATTTTCTTGTCATATTTATAATTCTTTCCTAGTATAATAAAAATTTGATTCTTGAATATATTAATCGGTGATTCAGAAATACTTATATAATCATTAAGGTTTTCTTTTCCACTGTGAATTGTAGCTAAATCAGTATGAATTGATTGTTCTTCTTCTGTTAACATATTTACATCTAAAGGACTTAGAAAATCTGCAACTTGATTTGTTGTTCCTTTAATGTATTCTATGTCAAAATTATATTCATTTAATTGTATTTTCCATCTTTGTAATTTGGAGTTGGGTTCTTTCAATGAATTAAGCCATACAAGTGGACGATGGTCAGTTTGAATTTTAAATTTTCTGCCAAATAAATATGGTCTAAAATATTTGACTGACCAAACAATCGCTAGTAATTATTTTTCAATAGTACTATAGTTTAATTCATGTTCATTTAAAGTTCGTGATGAATATGCGATTGGATGCCCATTTTGTGATAACACCGCACCTAGTGCCTCATTACTAGCATCAGTTGTCAATACAAATAATTTTTCAAAGTTTGGGTATGACAAAACTTGACTGATACATAAAAGTTTTTTTAATTTGTTAAAGGAATCTATATAGTTTTGATCTTTAACGTTTATTATTGAATTTTTCTTTAAATATGCAATCATAGGTAATGCAATTCGGCTATAATCTTTAATAAATTTTCTATAGAAACCTGTTAAACCTAAAAATGATCTTATTTCTTTAATATTCTTCGGTAGAGAAATTTTTTGAATTACACTGATCTTTCCAGGATTTGGTTTAATTCCATCTAGAGTTATTATGTGTCCTAAATATTCCGATTCTCGTTTAAAAAAATTACACTTATCTACTTGAACTTTAAGGTTATATTCAGATAATCTTTTAGAAATTTTTGTCAATGATGAAATATGTTCTTGAAGAGATGTTGAAATTATTAAAATGTCATCTAAGTATACTACACATATATTATTTATAAAGTCATGTAGTACTTCGTTCATCATTCTTTGAAAAGAAGCTGGGGCATTTTTTAAACCAAAAGGCATTCGTGTGAATTCATAATGTCCTATTGATGTTGAAAATGCTGTTTTATGTCTGTCTTCAGGTAAAATTGGAATTTGATGAAAACCTTTAGCTAAATCTAATGTACTAAAGTATTGAGAATTTCCCAACTTTGAAAAAAGGTCCTCCATATTAGGTATTGGAAATTTGTCTTCAATAGTGACGTCGTTAAGTTTTCTATAATCAATTACTACTCTCCATTTCTGCTTTCCAGAATTATCAATTTTTTTTGGAACAACCCAAACAGGAGCATTATAAGGGCTTGATGATTTTGTAATTATACCAGAATTTA
The DNA here is from genome assembly GCA_963682025.1 of Cordilura impudica. Taxonomy (NCBI): domain Eukaryota; kingdom Metazoa; phylum Arthropoda; class Insecta; order Diptera; family Scathophagidae; genus Cordilura; species Cordilura impudica. Next base: position 116,705,578 of record OY821521.1, on the reverse strand, counting down.
ACATCTCGTTTATTTGTTTTTCCACTTCAACTTTGTGGATTTCTGGGAATCGATATGTCCTTGAATATACAGGAATGTCATTTTTGGTTGGTATTTTATGTTCATATTTACCAACTGAAGATAATTTTTCTCCTTCAATATAAAAAACTGATTTGAAATTTTTGATTAAATGTGTCAATTCTTTAATTTCTTCCTTATTTAAATTTTCAATTACTAATTTGTTAGTTAAACAATCGATTTTCGGTTCATTAAAATTTGTGTCCATTATTATTGAATCAAAATACTTTTTATCTTCTTCTGTATATTCACCTAAAGAATTGTCAAATATTAATGGTATTTTAGAATTTGAAGTGATTAATAAATTTTCTTTTAAATCAATTTTAGCTTCCAATGGTTTTAATAAATTACATCCTATAATACCATCGAAATCACCATAAATTTCTGTTTCTAACATTTCAATTTTGGAGTTAGGTGAATTAAATTCTTTAAAAAGTGGAATTGTTATTTTAGTTGTTGTGACAGTTTTGGAACAAATAGTGTTTAAAATTATAGGATGTTCAAGTTCTGATTTAAAAGAACTATGAAACAAACCCCTTTTTATGAGTGTGGTCCCTGATCCTGTATCTATTAATAATTTTATCGGTTTTGTTTTCGTTTTTACAACTATGAAGGGTAAAGAACGTCGGCTAATAATTGAAAATTTGACACTTGAATATTATCAACTTCCATTGGTACTGGTTTATTAATACTCGTCTGTTGAGTATTATTTGTATTAAAATTTCTATTATTATTCGCATTAAAATTCACATTATTATATCCATGAAAATTTCTGTTATCACTTCCGTTAAAATTTCCGTTATTATAATCATTCTGACCAAAATATCCAGAATAATCCTGTTTATTTGAATTGGAATTAGAAATATTATTCGAATTGTGAAAATATCCCGAATTAATTTGCCTATATTGTCCAGAATAATTTTGTCTGTTCGGATTCGAATAATTGTTATTATTACGGAAATTTCTTGAATTATTTTGTCCATTTGGTTCAGAATTGGAATTATATGTTTGTGAATTAAATCGAAAATGATTAAAAGAATTTCTATTTTGATTGTTTGTTTCAAATTTCGACGAAAGAGATTGTGAATTGGACTTTTTTGTATAAAAATATTCAGTCTCTATTAATATTTCTTTAGCATTTAACAGTGAATATGGATTTCTTGAATTTAATATTAATTTTGGTTCATTTGGTAATTTACTTATAAAAATTTTCAATACCATTTTTTCATTATTTTTACAGCTAAACCATTGTTCATTATCCCTATCAATACCAGTTTTTAAATTTAACTTTGTCAATAATTTAAGCATATAATCATAAAAATCATTGACATTAGTTCTTAAATCTGCTGTTTTTATTTTATTTATAATACATTCTATGCTTTCTGATATGTTGAAATTAATTCTTAATATTACCTTTATTTCTTCCCACTTAATTGGATTGTTGTTGTTGATTAACGTGATGTTTGCTTTCTGTATTATTTTGTTCCTTACTCTCAAATCGAACAGTGTAAGTTGAGAGTCAGCAACATGTTTGCGGATTTCATCAACATGTGTCGTAAAAATTTGTAATTCTTCTGCCTTTCCATCAAATTCGGGAACACTTGATAAAAGCTGGAACGCATTGATACTCAACGCTTCAATATTAGTTGTTGTTGTCATGTTGTCAATTACTTTAATTTGATGTTGATTGTTAATTGGTGATTGTTTTTATGAACAGTAATAATTTGCAATAACTTTTTGGCACCAGTTTGTAGTGTTTTTATTCATAGGGTTTTTCTTATATTTTATTTCTCAGTTAAAATGCATTGTTATGTAATATTTTTCACGCCCTTTTTTAGGTTTTCTGCAAATATATTTATATAGTTTACTGCTTTTGTCGACTTTTTCCAATGTTTTATATAATCCACATATTGTTTAGAGTTGTATATTTCTTTAAAAGAAAATATTGTTTTATTGCGTATCGCGTAGAAACAAAGAATTTTTTTCTTTTTTATAAGTGTTTTATATATATTTTTTTTAGCAAATGATTTAAAATTTGCACAAAAACGATTTAGTTTTTATTTATTTTTTTTTTTTTTATTTAAAAATTATTATTTAAAAAAAAAAAAAAAGATGGTCCGTAACTCGACTGCGCCAGTTAATTGATTAAACACAATTTTAAAAGGTTTTTTTTAATTATTTATTGATTCATGATATTGTTCTCATGAATGTTGTTTTTATATTCAAAAGTCAAGAAAGAATATTTTCATTTTCAATAAAAAATACTTCAATAAAATTCAAAGAAAATATGAACAAGAAGTTACAAATAAAATATAACAAAGTTTTTTTTTTAAGTTAGAAACAAATATAAATGAAAGTAATTAACAATATAAATTAAGAAAGAGTATAGGAGAAAGAATGACTAATTAAGGATATTTAATATATAACTACTTGGGTCTTGTCGGAATAAAATTCTCTGAAAAGGAGTGTGTGTTCTGGAGCAACTAATATCTGACGATACATCTTTTGTATGTCAGCATTGAACACATCGGAAATACGCCACTTTAGAATAAGAAGAGTTAACTCAGTTTGTAAAACCGGACCTATATGAAGTATATTATTCAGACTTAACCCATTGGAAGACCGCGATGAATCATTAAAAACTATGCGAACTTTCGTAGTTGTGCTTTCAGGTTTAATAACCGCGTGGTGAGCAAATAATAGTGCTAAGGAGTAGGGGAAAATGCAGGAGTTGAAACTTTAAACATATGATCCAAATGACCATATTCTTGAATAACTCCATCATATTCGCCTTTAAAAATGGGTGAATGAAGTAATCTCTTCTCATTTCTTATGTATACAGGTTTTTCTTCTACACACATCCTAAATACCGTTCTAACTTTGCCAAAAAATCTCACGACATTACAAGTTCGGAAATAACAGTGGGTCGTGGTTGGCTTATATCCACAGCTCAAAAGGCTTATTATCCAAACGAATATAAAGCACTGTCCTCCAAACAGTCGATAGCTTCTTCAAGCAATATCTTTTAGTTCATTATGATTCCCAATATTCCCGGCTCCTAATCCGATTTCTTCATGATATTAGTTTACATGGTGGAAACCAACTTTTCCTTCGAATTGTGCGATCACAATATTGGATTCCAAAAGTAAAAACTTAATAAAAGCCTCAATTAATAAATGCAAGCCTTGCATTTTATACAAAAAAGGCGTCAAAACTAACTAATGGCTGTTTTACCTCCTGAGAGGTCTGAAATTTCCCGCCCCTTCACGCATACGGGCCTAGACTTTGCCGGACCATTTGACATAAAGAGTTATACTGGCCGAGCTTGTCGAATTACCAAAGGTTACGTGTGTGTCTTTGTATGTTTTTCGACTAAAGCCAATCGTTCTGTATCTCGTCGTGGCTGTACTCTTCATCTCCACTCTGATAATGGTACAACGTTCGTTGGCGCGTCAAAAATTCTTGCTAAAGAGTTTCTCCAAACTTCGCATCAAGCTGTAAGCGCTAGTTACGCTCATCAAAATATCATTTGGCATTTTATTCCTCCAGGTGCTCCCCATATGGGTGGATTATGGGAGGCTGGAGTAAAAAGTTTTAAATCCCACTTTCGAAAGGTCTCTGGTTGTTTTAAATATACATTGGAAGAGTTTTCGACCTTGCTATCCAGGATTGAAGCTTGACTTAATTCTCGTCCTTTGTCTCCTATGTCCCATGCCCAACCAGATTTTTCCGCTTTGACACCAGGACATTTTCTCGTTGGTTCTCCGATTTTAGCACCGATAGATCCGCTAATCAATGAACCACCTCCTTCCATCCGTAATCGCTGGCAGAGGATGAAGCTAGTTCACCAGCATATTTGTTATCGCTGAAAAACTGAGTACCTTAAGGAACTTCAAAAACGCATTAAGTGGCAGATGCCAGAAGAAAATTTGAAAGAAAACTCCCTTGTTGTTATCAAGGATGAAAATCTTCCACCAAATTATTGGCGCCTTGGCAGAATAGTTAAAGTTTACTTAGGTTCTGATAAACGTGTAAGGGTCGCTGATGTAATAAACCAAAGAGGCGCAATTGCCAGACCCATCACTAAATTAGTTCCATTATATCCTTCGTCATAATTATGGCGTTTCCGACTTTGTTCTTATTTTCCAGAGCATCATGCCTAAAACTAACTCAAATGATAAAATTAAGCAACAAAATCCTCGCAATAGTAAACCGAAGCTTCCTAAAAAGTATAATTCGTTCCTATGTCGCATCTGCAAACGCCCACATCCGCTTAGAACGTGCAGAAAATTCTTGAGAATGAACATTACTGAACGCGTCCGTATAGTCCGTACTCATAAATATTGCTCCAATTGCCTTGCCCATGACCATTCCCAAGGAACTTGCTTTACTATGCACGGATGTAAAAAATTTAAAAAATTTCATCACACCCTTCTTCACATGAATCCGCGATTAATCCGAGATTCTCCAGCTTCGTCCGATTCCCCACGACCACGCTCTCCCTCTCCCCCTACGACATCAAAAATAGCCGTTCTAAAAACCCTTCCCCTTCGGTTCCTGCAATCTCCAAAACTTCTACTCTCACAGCTATTTTAAGACAAAATAGTGTGATTCTGCTGCCGACCGTGCTAGTAAAAATCGGTTCGAAAACTGTGCACTCTCGCTGCCTCCTGGATTCCGGCTATTCGATTAGCAGAAACTCCAAACGATTTGTGGAAAAACATGATTTTACTACGTTGACCTTTCAGGATGAGACTATCTGTCCACTGACATTGAAGTCAAGGTTTGACTCTAGTTCAAATATCGGTACCTGCTCTCCACTTACCGGAACCTGCTCTCCACTTGCCAGCACCGCTATATGTTGGAAGCTCTGACCATTTTTTTCTATTATTATTATTTTCATAATGTTCAGAGCCGGTAAGTGGAGAGCAGGTACCGGCACCGCTATATGTTGGAAGCTCTGAACATTATGAAAATACCAACAACAAAACGTATGAATTTTAAAACAGACAGTCGTGTATAAAACGGCAAATTTTTAAGTTTGTACTTTTTACGTGGTATTGTTTTTACATGTAAGCATTTATTTTCTTGTGAGCTACATAACTTTGTTGGTATTATTTGTTTGATGTAATTTTTGTATTATTCGTATAAAAATGTTTTTGAAGTTGGTGATAATTTTATAAATGTATTTAATTATCAAAATTTTACCGGTGCCGGTACCTGCTCTCCACTTACCGGCACCGCTATATGTTGGAAGCTCTGAACATTATGAAAATACCAACAACAAAACGTATGAATTTTAAAACAGACACAGAGCATATTGGAATGAGCTATAGATTTTTGGTAAACAAGAGAATATGAGAAGGAGAATAGATAGATGTAATCAGTGGTAAATGTGATGTTGACAGTCGTGTATAAAGCCCTAAACACATAACGGCGAGTTGCGAGTGCGAGAAAAAACGAGAATGAGGCAGTATGATTTTTTCTATATGTGGAAGCGAGATCGATAGTAGAGCTTTTTTGCGTGACGTTGCCAACTTAGGTTGTAAAAACACTCGCAAGGGAAATAGAATTAAAGCCCTAAACGCATTACGGCGAGTTGCGAGTGCGAGTAAAAACTAAGCTTTTTGCACGCGAAAATTTGCGTTTTTGTGCTTTCGAGCAGCTGATTGTCCTACTGTAAAACATAATTCAACTGTCAATTGCATACAAATCTGTTCATATAACAAACAATAAATATAATAAAATTAATAAAATCGAAATTATTAACGGGTTAAATAAAGTAATTACTATAGTAGGCATCACGTTTAATGCCTATCAGCTGATTCTCCTGTCATCTGATTTTTCTCGCACAGAAAATAGAATCAATTCTGTGTTTTTACAACCTAAGTTGGCAACGCCACACAAAAAAGCTTTACTATCGATCTCGCTTCCACATATAGAAAAAACCATACTGCCCCATTCTCGTTTTTTCTCGCACTCGCAACTCGCCGTTATGTGTTTAGGGCTTGATTCTATTTTCTAATAATAAAAAATTTTCTTTGTGAACGAAGTGCGTCTAATCCGCACTCGTAGGGCCAGTAAGCGATAACTCGCTCGTGGCAAAAATAGGGAACATACATATATATAATTTTTTTTTTTTTTTTTCAAAATAGGAATAATAGGAAGATTTTAGCATATTAGAAAATGTATTTTCCATGGGAAAGATATTCAATAGAAAACACCATAAATAAATAACTATTTTTAAAGAAAAAAAAAAGGAAATATAAAATATAAAAAAAAATTAAGCTGAAACAATATTAAAATGAATAATTAGCAAATAAAAACATTTATTTTTAATAACATATACGTTTATAAATTTTTTTTTTTAATGGATGAGATATTAACATCATTCGAAACTTTAGTGTCGAATGCTAGAAAATCGGTGAACAGACCATATTCACAGGAAACTTAAACAACAAAAAAGTTAGAAATAGAAAGATTGGAAAAGCAAATAGAAAATATACTAGACAACGAGAATATTCCAGACGACGTTATTAGAAAGTCGGTAGAGAGATTTAGAATCTTAAAAGAGGTAGCATTAGAGATATTAATACAACATAATAGTAAGAAAATTATTTTAGAGAAACGACAAGGAACAGTAACATTAAATATGGAATTGAGTGAACTTTCTGCTATTTCAAAGTTGATCCCAACTTTCTCGGGACGGAAAGAAGATTTGAACAATTTCACAACAAATTTGAAACTAGTATCATAGACTATACCACGAGAAAAACAGAATTTTTTCTTCGAATACATCATTAGCACAAAATTGGACATAAAGGTACAATATAGAATAAAACAGGAAAGCATACCAACAACAGTAATAGAACTGATAACAGCCCTTAAAACAGCGTACAAATCGTTTAAGAGCACGAACACAATTCTAAATGAACTGACTAGCCTTAGACAGAAGAACACTAACCTGACTGGTTTCGCAAGTAAAATAGAAAGTCTCGTAGCGGAACTTTATGAAGTTCAGATCGCAGATGATGGTGAAGCAAATAGACGTTCTATAGTTAGTACTAATAGCAAAATAGCTTTTAATACATTTGTGAATGGGTTACAAGATCGACAAACTGTATCTACCATAGATGCAAGTCAAGTAACGACATTCTCAGAAGCTCTGAAAATAGCTGAAAAGTCAGAAGCTAGGGTAAAACAGAATCAGATTTTTTACCATAATGTTCACAATGGCAATCCAAGGACAAGTAATAATAATTTCCAACAGAGAAATAACAATTCTGTAAATAATAATAGAGGTCGTCGTAACAATAATTGGCAAGGTAATAGAAATCGGGTGAACGACAATGTGAATAGATACAATAATAATGGAAACTACAACAATAATAATTATAACAATAATAATTACAACAATAATAACAATCACAGAAATATTAATAACAGCAACAGAGGTAACAATTATGGACAAGGAGGTAATAACAGGAATAATGGGAACAGTAACAGAAACTGTAATATTAATCAGATTCAGAACCAGGAAAATATTAATCAGATTCAGAACCGGAGATATTATGATCCCAATCTTCGGATACAACACAATAAGAACTTCAACAAGTAAGAGTGTTAAGTTCGGCTGTGCCGAATTTTTTGATACCCTCCACCTGAGTCTTAAACTCCATTTAAACTTTTGCCGATACTAAAACATTAATTCCGAATACCAAAATTCAAATGATTCTTGGCTAAAAATTATTATTATTAAAAATAAGCTAATTTACATTAATACATTACATTCAATACAAAAAAAAAAATACATAATAATAACAGGTAAGAAACTCAATATAGAAATTTAAACTTATATTTAATTTTTGATTTTTAATTTTAAATTATTAATTTTTAAGTTATAATTTTTAAGTTTTAATTATTAATTTTTCATTATTCATTTTTCATCATTCATTACTCATTTTTCAATCTTAGTTTTTCATTTTCCATTATTCAGTTTTCATTTTTCAATTTTCATTTTTCATTTGCCACTTTTAATTTTTCAATTTTCGGTTTTCAATTTTCAATAATCATTTTCCATTTTTCGTTTTTAAATTTTCATTTCCCATTTTTCGTTTTTAATTTTTCATTTTTCAACTTTCATTTTCCATTTTTCATTTTTCAATTTTCATTTTCCATTTTCCATTTTTCATTTTTGAGTTTATATATTCCATTTTCCATTTTTTATTTTTCAATTTCCATTTTTCATTTTCCATTTTCCGTTTTTCAATTTTCATTTTCCATTTTCCATATTTCATATTTCATTTTTCAATTTTCATTTTCAATTTTTCAATTTTCATTTTCCATTTTACATATTTCATTTTTCAATTTTCATTTTCCATTTTCCGTTTTTCATTTTTCATTTTTCAATTTTCATTTTCCATAAGCCACTTTTAATTTTTCAATTTTCGGTTTTCAATTTTCAATAATCATTTTCCATTTTTCGTTTTTAAATTTTCATTTTCCATTTTTCGTTTTTCATTTTCCATTTTCCGTTTTTCATTTTTCCATTTTCATTTTCCATTTTTCATTTTTCATATTTCATTTTTCAATTTTCAATTTTCATTTTCCGTTTTCCATTTTTCAATTTTCATTTTCCATTTTCCATATTTCGTTTTTCGTTATTCATTTTTCAATTTTCATTTTCCATTTTTCATTTTTTAATTTTCACTTTCAATTTTCCATTTTTTATTTTTCATTTTCCATTTTCCGTTTTTCATTTTTCATTTTTCATTTTCCATATTTCGTTATTCATTTTTCATTTTCCATTTTTCATTTTTCAATTTTCCATTTTCCATTTAACATTTTACATTTTTCATATTTCATTTTCCATTTTTCATTTTTCATTTTCCTTTTTCCATTTTGCATTTTTCAATTTTCAATTTTCATTTTCCATTTTTCATTTTCCATTTTTAATTTTTCTTTTCATTTTCCATTTTTCATTTTTCTTTTTCCATTTTTCAATTTTCATTTTCCATTTTGCGTTTTCCATTATCAATTTTTCATTTTTCATTTTTCAATTTTCATTTTCCATTTTTCATTTTCCATTTTTCAATTTTCATTTTCCATTTCCCATTTTTCAATTTTCAATTTCCATTTTCCATTAGTCATTTTTCAATTTTCATTTTTAATTTTTGAATTTTCATTTTCCATTTTTCAATTTCATTTTCCATTTTGCATTTTCCAATTTTCAATTTTCTTTTCCCATTTTCCATTTTTCATTTTGCAATTTTCATTTTCCATTTTTCATTTTCCGTTTTCTGTTTTTCATTTTCCATTCTCCATTTTCTATTTTCATTTTCCATTTTTCATCTTCCATTTTTTATAGGTTTGTCATTCCGTTTGTAACGCATCGAAAAACTAATTTCCGACCCCATAAAGTATATATATTCTTGATCCTTATGACAGCTCGAGTCGATATAGCGATGTCCGTCTGTCCGTCTGTCTGTTGAAATCACTCTCATTCACAAAAAAAAGCCATCTAACTGGATAAGGCTACAATAATATCATTTGCCATAATTCCCAGCAGGTTGGTATTGAAAATTGGCTAAATCGGGCATCATCGTGATTAGATACGAGCAAAAATATGTAGATACCTCTAAAAAAAAACATAAAACCCGTGTGTTTGTTGTAACAGTTTAGTGGTTGAACATTATAATTGTACAACAACATAAAAAAATGCCACAAAAAATTATGCATATACATATATTAACAATACCAAGAACACAATAACATAGCTCATGTTAGTAGTATTGCCACATATTTTTTTATCGTTATCACGTTATAATAAAAAAAAAATCGCTAATATGAAAGAAAAAATGAAAACTAAAAATGAAAAATGGAAAATGAAAAATGGAAAATGAAAATGGAAAATGGAGAATGGAAAATGAAAAACAGAAAATGGAAAATGTAAAATGTAAAATGTAATATGTAAAATGTAAAACGTAAAATGTAAAATGTAAAATGTTAAATGTAAAATGTAAAATGTAAAATGTAAAATGTAATATGTACAATGTAAAATGTAAAATGTAAAATGTAAAATGTAAAATGTAAAATGTAAAATGTAAAATGTAAAAAGTAAAATGTAAAATGTAAAATGTAAAATGTAAAATGTAAAATGTAAAATGTAAAATGTAAAATGTAAAATGTAAAATGTAAAATGTAAAATGTAAAATGTAAAATGTAAAATGTAAAATGTAAAATGTAAAATGTAAAATGTAAAATGTAAAATGTAAAATGTAAAATGTAAAATGTAAAATGTAAAATGTAAAATGTAAAATGTAAAATGTAAAATGTAAAATGTAAAATGGAAAATGAAAAAAGAAAATTGAAAAATAAAAAATTAAAAATGGAAAATGAAAAATGGAAAATGAAAAATGGAGAATGGAAAATGAAAAATGGAAAATGAAAAACGGAAATTGGAAAATGAAATATGGAAAATAGAAAATGAAAAATGGAAAATGGAAAATGAAAATTGAAAAATGAAAAATGGAAAATGAAAATTGAAAATTGAAAAATGAAAAATGGAAAATGAAAATTGAAAAATGAAAAATGGAAAATGGTAAGTGGAAAATGGAAAACGAGAACTGAAATATGAAAAATGGAAAATGGAAAATGAAAAATGGAAAATTGCAAAATGAAAAATGGAAAATGGAAAAAGAAAATTGAAAAATGAAAAATGGAAAATGCAAAACGGAAAATGGAGAATGAAATTGAAAAATGAAATATGAATATTGAAAAATGAAAAATGACATATGGAAAATGGAAATTGAAAATTGAAAAATTAAAAGTGAAAAATGGAAAATGAAAACTGGAAAATGAAAAATGGAAAATGGAAAATGAAAATTGAAAAATGAAAAATGGAAAATGAAAATTGAAAAATTAAAAATGGAAAATGGAAAATGAAATATGGAAAATGAAATATGAAAAATGTAAATTGTAAAATGAAAATTGAAAAATGGAAAATGGAAAATGAAAATTAAAACATGGAAAATGGAAAATGAGAATTGAAAAATGGAAAATGGAAAATTGAAAAACGAAAACGAAAAATGAAAATTGAAAAATGAAAAACGGAAAATGGAAAATGAAAAATGGAAAATGAAAAATAAAAAATGAAAAATGGAAAATGAAAACTGAAAAATGAAAATTGAAAAATGGAAAATGGAAAATGAAAAATGAAAATTGAAAAATTAAAAATGGAAACTGGAAAATGGAAAATGGAACATAAAAATTGAAAAATGAAAAATTAAAAATGGAAAACGCAAAATGGAAAACGAAAATTGAAAAATGGAAAATGAAAAATTGAAAATGAAAATTGAAAAATTAAAAATTGAAAATGAAAAATGGAAAATGAAAATTGAAAAATGGAAAATGCAAAATGGAAAATTGAAAATGAAAATTGAAAAATGGAAAATGAAAATTGAATATTGAAAAATTGAAAATGGCAAATGAAAATTGAAAAATTAAAAATGGAAATTGGAAAATGAAAATTTAAAAATGAATAATGAAAAATGGAAAACACAAAAATTAAAAATTAAATATTAAAAATTAATAATTAAAAATTAAAAATAAAAAATTAAAAAATAAAAATTAAAGATTAAAAATTAAAAATTAAAAACTAAAAACCAAAAATTAAAAATTAGAAATTAAAAATTAAAAATTAAAAATTAAAAATTAAAAATTAAAAATTAAAAATCAAAAATTAAAAATTAAAGACTCAGGTGGAGGGTATCAAAAAATTCGGCACAGCCGAATTTAACACTCTTGTTCATTTTCCATTTTTCGTTTTCATTTTTTCTTCCATATTAGCGATTTTTTATTATTATAACGTGATAACGATAAAAAAAATATGTGGCAATACTACTAACAAGAGGTATGTTATGTGTTATTGGTATTGTTGATATACCTATATGCATAATTTTTTTGTGGCATTTTTTTATGTTGTACAATTATTATGTTCAACCACTAAACTGTTACAACAAACACACTGGGTTTTATGTTTTTTAGAGGTATCTACATATTTTTGCTCGTATCTAATCAGTTCGAATCTAACTCTCTTTCCGAACGGTTGTGTAAAAAATCAAAGCGCTTAGAGTACAACTATTTAAAATTAAAAGCAAGTGTATATTTTTGTTTTTGCAATTGCCTATTCTTGACCTCATTTGAACCCACGTGGTAGACAATCCAGCTTAAAACAGGAATAAAAATTTTGCGATGGCCCGAGGGGCCAAATCTTCACCAAAAAGAAAGCTTGTGAATAAGATGACAAAACTTCCTCCGGGTTTTGTTAACCCGAACATGGCGTCAACTTCAAGCAACAGATTTAGCCTGCTTGCTGACCTCAATGATATGGACGTAACTCCCGTATCAAAAATTACCGATGTTAAGGAACACAAACCTCCACCCATTGTTGTAGAAGCTAACGCTTCATTTACAGAAATACAAAAGCTGCTTGGTAAGGATTGCATTTTCAAACGTACTTCAATTGGTACCAAAATTTTTGCTCCTAGTAATAAAATGTACGAATGCTACAAGCAAATACTTAAAGAGAATAAGATGGAGTTTCATTATTATGGCTCCAAAGAAAATAGGTTATACACCACCTTTTTACACGGTTTACCCCGCATAAGCTCTTAGGAAATCTCCAAGGAGCTAAAAAACTACAACCTATCCCCCTCTTCCGTAACTGAAATAGTCACCAAATTCAGTTCAAACAATAATGCAGTTTATAAAGTTCAATTTGTTCGTAAAAATTTTAATCCAACTGCTTTAAAAAATGTACGAACAATTTCTAATATTATAATTTCTTGAAAAAAGAAAAATCGAAATCCAAGAACAAACCAACTCAATGCTGGAACTGCTTGATGTATGGCCATGGCGGTGAACATTGCCATCGAAGTGCTGCGTGTATGATATGTGCAGAACAACATCATACAAGTGTGTGTCCGTTTAACACAAATGAAAAAAAAGACCAGCTGTTTTTACATGCTTTAATTGCAAAAGACAAGGAAAAGAGAGAACTGATCACTCTGCAAACGATATCAACTGTCCGTTACGTTCTCTCTATTTGGAAACTAGAACAAGAGTTACTTCTAAAAGTCCGAATAAAAGCAGACAACAACAAAATAACTCATTTCAATTTAATGTGGGAGATTTTCCTAATTTAAGAAACAACAACACAAATTGTAACAATAACATCAATAATAACAGCAAAGCTACATATGCTAATCAGCTGAAAACAAACAACGATTTATTCAGCATTGATGAGCTTTTTGATATTTTCACTACAGCTATGGATGATTTGCATAGGTGCACTTCAAAAGTACAACAAATCAAAGTTGTAATCTCAATGGTAAAATACGCCCATGGATTATACTAATGGCATTTCAAACTTTTCTAAATTAAAACAATTTGAAATACTAATTGAAAGAGAAAATATTAAAATAGCGTCTTTGAATGAAACATTTTTTTCAGAAAATCATAGACCCTATTTTAAAAATTATTATTTATATAGAAGTGACAGAACAGATGCAAGAGGAGGAGGAGTAGCTCTGTTAATTCATAAATCTGTCGCTCATAAAAAATAAAAACCTCTTTATATCAAACACTTCATCAATCGAAAACATCTCAATTGAAGTTATAAATAATAGACCTATTGTTGTATCTTCGTTATATTCACCAAGATATACCCATAACTTCTGTGCTGATATCTTGAACCTAACACCTTCCACCAAAGCATACATAGTTTTTGGTGACCTAAATGCCAAACATTACTCTTGGAATTGCCGTTCAAATAATACTGCAGGAATCGCACTCAACAATATACAGCAATCAAGCAATTTTTTTATACACTATCCTAATAGTCCAACCCTATTCCCCCATCAACACAATCGCGAAGCATCCACAGTCGATATTATTTTAAGCAATACCGCTTTAAATATAGACGTAAAGACAATGGATTACGAAATACCATCGGACCATCGCCCCATTATGTGTACACTTAAAAGATCAGTGGCCACGCAGGTTGACCTCAACTATTATGATTATAGTGCAACCAACTGGAACATTTATATGAATTTTTTAGAAAATAAAATCACGTTAAATTCGGATATATACAATACCAAGGTAGTAATTGATCAGGAAATACAAAAATTTATAAATGTAGTTTTCAAAGCAAGGGATGCGTCTACACCTAAAATAACCCAACAAAATAATTACATATTACCAGAAAGTACTGTGAAATATATTAAACTAAGAAGAAGCTTTAAAAGGAAAAGTCAACGGTCTTCAAATATAACCGATCAAACTTTTTATAATCAATGTACTAAGTTTCTCACTAACATGATTGATAAAAGTATTAATTCGGAACGCAATAAGAAATGGTGTCGATTATTATCCAATTTAAAACCAGGTGATAAATCATTTTGGAGAATAAGTAGGAACTTGCGAGGAAAAGGAAAAATCAAATCTCTCACCTTGAGGTTGGAAATACAAGGATAACATCTGATAAGGACAAGGCTGAAGTCCTGGCAAATACATTTGTCAAAGCAAATAACCTCACTTCGAATTACAACCACTCAGCGGATATAGTAATAAATACAACAGTAAATAATTTTAAGAAGGAAAATCCCAGTTCTGCGTCAGCAATTTATAATCTCTAGAAGAAGTAATGAATATTGTCTCATTAATAAAACCCTCAAAATCTCCTGGTTTTGACAATGTTCCCAACCTGCTCTTAAAGAAACTACCACTCAAAGCTCTAAAATTACTGGTTATAATATTTAACAGCTGCATCAAACTCAACTATTTCCCAAACCATTTCAAAAATGCTAAGGTTATAGCTATTAACAAACCTAGCAAGCCAAAACTAACCCAAACAGCTACAGACCTATCAGTCTATTAAGTAACTTTGGTAAAATATTTGAAAAAATTCTACATTCTCGTCTTAGTGAATTTGTAACGACAATTCTATTGTTGCTAAAGAACAATTTGGATTTAAAAAAGGGCATAGCACTACTCACCAAATAAACAGAATTAAAAATCAAATAATCACCAATAAAAACAATAAACGTTCAACGGGTCTAATATTGTTAGATATCGAAAAAGCGTTTGACACCGTTTGGCATAATGGCCTAGTATTTAAACTTCTTGATGCAAATATACCAAAATATTTATGCAAACTTATTTCAGATTTCATTCACGGCAGAAGCTTTAAAGTTGCGATAATGAAACATCATCTCCAAAAACCATTACGACAGGGTTACCTCAAGGATCAGTCTTGTCGCCATTGCTTTACTCGATATATACATCCGTTTTCAAAGTCCCGAAATATATGAAAATTGCTTACTACGGAGATGATACTGCGTTAATTTCTTCAAACAAACGTGCAGTAAATATTTTCACAAATGGAAAATCAAAATTAATCCAAACAAGACCCAAGCAATTATTTTTCCGTTCAACAAATCTCACAAGACTGCCAAGACGTCATCTTCATATTGGAAATAATACCATAAATGTACTTAATCATGTCAAATATCTCGGAGTTGTCTTGGACAAAAAGCTTACTTTTAAACATCATATTATGGCTACGTGCCAAAAAGCCATAAAATCATTTAAAGCATTATGGCCACTTCTAAATAGGTCATTTCTAAACCCCAAAAACAAAAATCTCATCTTCAAAAGTGTTATAAGGCCAATATTAACATTCGCGTGTCCTATTTGGAGTGACGCTGCCAACTGCCACCTAAAACGCTTACAAATTATACAAAACAAATGTCTTAAAATGATATATAAAAAGCCTTGGAGGTATCCTACAAATCTTCTTCATGAAGAAACCGGTTATGAAAAAATTATCGATTTCATATCAAGGATTAATAACAATTACTTTGCCAAAATTGAAAATTCCTCTTACCCACTGCTAAGAGAATGTATAGAAATAACGTAAAATTAAAAAAGAAATCACCAAATTGAAAATTATATGCTTGTAGAGGTCTATTATTACTAATAAACCTTCTATAAGCATATTGTTTAGTCATTTCAAAGATTTTTTTTTGCATTTTATTATTTTATTATTATTTTTCATCATTTTATGTTTATCATCATTTTATATTTTTGTAGTTTATATTCTTTTTAATATTTTTGAATTTTATGAATTTACTCCTTTAAGTATTAGTATTTTTATTTAAGTTTTCGGCTATAAGTTTTAATATTGGATTGTCATCACTATAAGTCAAAACGCTTGGGAAATTTGAAATGTTAGCTTTAAGGATCCATTTTGAATTTTTAATAAAATCATTCTTGTACTGAATTTGAAACAGACCGACCTTGAAATTTTTTCGTGCGAATTCGTATATCAAAGAGTAGTCCGCCATATTTAATAAAATGGAATTTAAAAAAAAATTAAACTCAATTCAAAATAACAGTGGTTGCAAAAATTGATTTCGCAACAACTTCTTAAAAAAGCTTAAGGAAAAACACATATAAATATTTTCACATAGTATTTGAATTTATTAAATCATATAAAGGTTTTTTTCTTCCCATTTTCCTTTAAAAATCATTAAAAAATAAAATAAAAACTATTTAATGTCTTTAGATCCTATATATGTATTATTTGTTGCAATATCTAAATGTAAAGATAAGATCTCATATGTAAATATCAAATTTGTTAAAATATGTAAATAAAGGAAGAATATATAATTGAAAATTGCTCGTATCTAATCACGATGATGCCCGATTTAGCCCATTTTCAATACCAACCTGCTGGGAATTATGGCAAATGATATTATTGTAGCCTTATCCAGTTAGATGGCTTTTTTTGTGAATGAGCGTGATTTCAACAGACAGACGGACATCGCTATATCGACTCGAGCTGTGATAAGGATCAAGAATATATATACTTTATGGGGTCGGAAATTAGTTTTTCGATGCGTTACAAACGGAATGACAAACCTATATATACCCTCAGCCATTGACGTGTGGAGGGTATAAAAATATAGAACATAACATCCAACCTCAGAAATTATGTAAGATTGAGTATTGAGGATACAAACAGAAACTTACATTTTTAATAGACACAGGTGCGGACATCTCACTGTGCAACAGAAATAGTTAAAACGTTATAATAATAATAATAACAATAATAATAATTGGATCTACAATTATTAATATAAATATACACGACATAGTCATTGAACAGAAAATACAAATGGTTGCGGATGATATACCGATAGGTACCGATGGAATCTTGGGTAGAGATTTCTTAACAAGATACAGATGTAACATCGATTACGACAAATATGTATTAACTTTCAACATTAACGGTGAAAAGATAACAATCCCAATTCATGATAGGGCTTTTAATATAAATCAAGTAATAATCCCAGCGAGGAGTGAAATTGTGGTTCCTTTTAAGATAAAACTGAATGAAGATGCTGTGATATTGAATAGAGAACTTATGAAAGGAATTTATATGGCAAATGCAATAATACCTTAAGATGGTAACCAACACGTGAAATTATTAAATGTAACAAACCAAGAATTTGAATTTGAAAGACTTAAATGATGAAAATGGAAATGAACTTACATCAATACTTAGAAGATTTGACAACAAATAATTTTTATAGACAAACGATAAGCCTACATGATAAAAACCCCGTATATATAAAGAACTATCGTTTACCACACACACATACAACGGAAATAAATTCTCAAGTTCACGGATTATTGGAAAGCAAAATAATTGAACCATCTATTAGCCCATACAATGCGCCACTATTACTGGTTCCGAAAAAGGGACAAACAGATTTAAAGAAATGGAGATTAGTAGTAGATTTTAGAAAACTAAATGACAAAATCGTCAATGATAAATTTCCATTAAAACGTTTGGATGACATTTTGGATAATCTGGGTAGAGCCAAATATTTTTCAACATTGGATACGACAATCTCATTTCATCAAATTGAACTTGATCACAAATCACGACCACATACCGCGTTTTCTACACCTAATGGACATTATCAATATACTAGGCTACCATTTGGCTTAAAGATATCATCGAATAGTTTTCAGAGGATGCTAACTGTGGCTCTGGCCGGATTGGAATCTGAAGCTTTTCTTTACGTTGATGACATTATAGTATTTGGTTGTAGTCTACACCACAATTCCAATTGGATTAAAGTTTTTGACAGACTGAGAAAATATAATCTGAAGCTAAATCCGAGTAAATGTTGCTTTTTGAAACCAGAAGTAGTGTATCTTGGACACTTGATAACGCCAAAACGTATTAGACCAGATCCTTCAAAATTCGATACAATTACAAGATACCCAATTGCGAAAAATTACAGTAGGACCACTACGTCCTTCTGGATACTACAGATATATATTGACCATGCAATGTGAACTAACAAAATATATAATAGCAGTCGCAATGGAAACTAAAGAAGTCAAATCGATAGTGAAAGCTTTGACTGAAAATTTAATATTTAAATATGGAATATTCAAGACTTTGAAATGAAATTTGCGATTTGCTAAAAAAGAAAAAAAAAATCTCGACACCTTACCATCACGAGACATTAGGTGCTGTCGAACGAAAACATAGGGTATTGAATGAATATTTTTTATCTTTTGTAAATGATGACAATTGGAGTGAATGGATAACTTACTATTCATTCACATACAACATAACGCCACGCACTGATACCGAATATTCACCATTTGATAAAATACCAAATATACCAGGCGAAGAAATTGATAGAAGACATAAAGAATAAAAGATTGGAATCTTTTAAAAAATAAAATAGTATAAAATTAGCGATAGGAGATTTAGTATTAGATAAAGTAGGAAATAGAAAGAAGAACGTACCACCATACAATGGTCCGTATAAAATTATTAATATCGATATAAACCATTCATAAAAATTTACTTAAGAAATATAATAGTAATACAGAAATATAAAAAAAAAAAACAGAAAACAAATATAACAACAAAAATACATGTATTAATTTTAAGTCTATATAAACATATATTTTACTATAATTACGTCACATCATAATGACAATATTTTTCACACCTAAAGTACTATAAAAAAAATACGATAAAAATCCAATTACAAAATAACAACACACTAAAATTTTTCTTAATTTTCAATTTCAATTATATATTACATATGAGATCTTATCTTTACATATAGATATTGCAACAAATAATATATAGGATCTAAAGATATTAAATAGTTTTTATTTTATTTTTTAATGATTTTTAAAGGAAAATGGGAGGAAAAAACCTTTATGTGATTTAATATATTCAAATACTATCTGAAAATGTTTATATGCTTATAGGAGGTTTATTAGTAATAATAGACCTCTACAAGCATATAATTTTCAATTTGGTGATTTCTTTTTTAATTTTACGTTATTTCTATACATTCTCTTAGCAGTGGGTAAGAGGAATTTTCAATTTTGGCAAAGTAATTGTTATTAATCCTTGATATGAAATCGATAATTTTTTCATAACCGGTTTCTTCATGAAGAAGATTTTTAGGATGCCTCCAGGGCTTTTTATATATCATTTTAAGACATTTGTTTTGTATAATTTGTAAGCGTTTTAGGTGACAGTTGGCAGCGTCACTCCAAATAGGACACGCGTATGTTAATATTGGCCTTATAACACTTTTGAAGAGTAGATTTTTGTTTTGGTGGTTTAGAAATGACCTTCTATTTAGTAGTGGCCATAATGCTTTAACTGATTTTATAGCTTTTTGGCACGTAGCCATAATATGTTGTTTAAATGTAAGCTTTTTGTCCAAGACAACTCCGAGATATTTGACATCGTTAAGTACATTTATGGTATTATTTCCAATAAGAAGATGACGTCTTGGCAGTTTTTGGGAGATTTGTTGAATGGAAAAATTATTGCTTGGGTCTTGTTTGGATTAATTTTGATTTTCCATTTGTGAAAATATTTACTGCATTTTACAAGTCCCTTTTCCATTTTCTTCAGGAGTGCACTTGTAAGTTTGTTTGAAGAAATTAACGCAGTATCATCTGCGTAGTAAGCATATATTTCGGGACTTTGAAATCAGATGTATATATCGATTAAAGCAATGGCGACAAGACTGATCCTTGAGGTAACCCTGAGGTAATGGTTTTTGGAGTTGATGTTTCGTTATTAATCGCAACTTTAAAGCTTCTGTCGTGAATGAAATCTGAAATAAGTTTACATAGATATTTTGGTATATTTGCATCAAGAAGTTTAAATAAGAGGCCATTATGCCAAACGGTGTCAAACGCTTTTTCAATATCTAACAATATTACACCCGTTGAACGTTTATTGTTTTTATTGGTGATTATTTGATTTTTAATTCTGTTTATTTGGTGAGTAGTGCTATGTCCTTTTTTAAATCCAAATTGTTCTTTAGCAACAATAGAATTGGTCGTTACAAATTCACTAAGACGAGAATGTAGAATTTTTTCAAATATTTTACCAAAGTTACTTAATAGACTGATAGGTCTGTAGCTGTTTGGGTTAGTTTTTGGCTTGCTAGGTTTGTTAATAGCTATAACCTTAGCATTTTTGAAATGGTTTGGTAATTTTAGAGTTTTGAGTGGTAGTTTCTTTAAGAGCAGGTTGGGAACATTGTCAAAACCAGGGGATTTTGAGGGTTTTATTGATGAAACAATATTCATTACTTCTTCAAGAGATGTATAAATTGCAGATTCAGAACTGGGATTTTCCTTCTTAAAATTATTTACTGTTGTATTTATTAGTGTATCTGCCGAGTGGTTATAGTTCGAAGCGAGGTTATTTGCTTGGACAAATGTATTTGCCAGGACTTCAGCCTTGTCTTTATTAGATGTTATTTTTTTTATTTCCAACTTTGAAGTGAGCGATTTGATTTTTTCCTTTTCCTCGCAAGTTCCTGCTTATTTTACAAAACGATTTATCACCTGGTTTTAAATTGGATAATAATTGAGACCATTTTTTATTGAGCTCCGAATTAATACTTTTATCAATCACTTAGAAACTTAGTACATTGATTATAAAAAGTTTGCTCGGCTATATTTGAAGATCGTTGGCTTTTTCTTTTAAAGCTTCTTCTTAGTTTTATATATTTCACAGTACTTTCTGGTAATGTGTAATTATTTTGTTGAGTTATTTTAGGTGTAGACACATCCCTTGCTTCGAAAACTACATTTATAAATTTTTGGATTTCCTGATCAATTACTGCCTTGGTATTGTATATATCGGAATATAACGTGATTTTATTGTTTAAAAAATTCATATAAATGTTCCAGTTGGTTGCATTATACATAATCATAATAATTGAGGTCAACCTGCAAGGCCATTGACCTTTTAAGTGTACATATAATGGGGCGATGGTCTGATGGTATTTCGTAATCCATTGTTTTTACGTCTATATTTAAAGCGGAGTTGCTTAAAATAATATCGACTGTGGATGCTTCGCGATTGTGTTGATGGGGGAATAGGGTTGGGCTATTAGGATAGTGAATAAAAAAATTGCTTGATTGCTGTAGGTTGTTGAGTGCGATTCCTGCAGTATTATTTGAACGACAATTCCATGAACAATGTTTGGCATTTAGGTCACCAAAAACTATATATTCTTTGGTGGAAGGTGTTAGGTTCAAGATATCAGCACAGAAGTTATGAGTATATCTTGGCGAATATAACGAATGTACAATAGGTCTATTATTTATAATAACTTCAATTGAGATGTTTTCGATTGATGAGGTGTTTGATATAAAGAGGTTTTTATGAGCGACAGATTTATGAATTAACAGAGCTACTCCTCCTCCTCTTGCATCTGTTCTGTCACTTCTATATAAATAATAATTTTTAAAATAGATTCTATGAATTTCTGAAAAAAATGTTTCATTCAAAGACGCTATTTTAATATTTTCTCGTTCAATTAGTATCTCAAATTGTTTTAGAAAAGTTTGAAATGACATTAGCATTCAAGTGAAGCATTTTGAATTCGTTTAAATTATTAGTATAATCCATGGGCGTATTTTACCATTGACATTACAACTTTGATTTGTTGTACTTTTGAAGTGCACCTATGCAAATCATCCATAGCTGTAGTGAAAATATCAAAAAGCTAATCAATGCTAAATAAATCGTTGTTTTCAGCTGGTTAGCATATGTAGCGTTGCTGTTATTATTGATGTTATTGTTACAATTTGTGTTGTTGTTACTTAGATTTGGGAAATCAACCTTTGATTGAAATGAAATATTTTGTTGTTGCCTGCTGTTGTTATGACTTTTGGAAGTTACTCTTGTTCTAGTTTCCAAATAGAGAGAACGTAACGGACAGTTGATGTCGTTTGCAGAGTGATCAGTTCTCTCTTTTCCGTTTTTTGCAATTAAAGCATGTAAAAACAGCTGGTCTTTTTTCGTTTGTGTTAAACGGACACACACTTGTATGATGTTGTTCTGCACATATCATACACGCAGCACTTCGATGGCAATGTTCACCGCCATGGCCATATATTAAGCAGTTCCAGCATTGAGTTGGTTTATTTCTGGATCTAGATTTGTATTTTTTCCAAGAAATTATGATATTGGAAATTGTCCTTACATTTTTTAAGGCAGTTGGGTTAAAATTTTTACGAACAAATTGAACTTTGTAAACAGCATTGTTGTTCGAACTGAATTTGGTGACTATTTCAACCACCGAAGAAGGGGATAGGTTGTAGTTTTTTAACTCTTCGGTGATGTCCTCAGAGTTTATGCGGGGTAAACCGTGTAGAAAGGTTGTGTATAACCTATTATCTTTGTAGCCATATGAATGAAACTCCATTTTACTCTCTTTAAGAATTTGCTTGTAGCATTCGTACATTTCTTTACTTGGAGCAAAAATTTTGGTACCAAGGGAAATACGTTTGAAAATACAATCCTTGACAAATAGCTTTTGTACTTCTGTAAATGAGGCGTTAGCTTCTACAACAATATTTTTTTATTATAATTATTTTTTTTTATTTACAATCTGTTTATACAACAATAAGAAAATCTGATAATTTTAAAGTATCGTAACATAATCTGAACTCTACTAGCTACTATAAGAATGCACTTTACACCACTTGAAAATCATACAAGTGTGCTAAAGAACAATTATATGATTTTCTTAAGGGGAAGGGTGTAACGTGTGCATGGTATAGCGTGTAAGTTAATGTAAATACTAACGCCATGCATACAACAATGCTTTGTGGTATGGTTGAGTCTCTGTTTCCTTTCTTTAGTAACATGAGTAATACTCATATAGTTTTTGGGGTAAACCACCAACACAATTGACTAATGCAATTGAAACTAGTGACCCATTAACATTTGTTTTGATTTTATTTTGAGTAAGGAAATTGCTTCACATGCAGTTTCTATTTACACAACATCCAATTAATTTAGAGTTCAAAGTAAAACTCTATGAATGAAGACTGACATGGAAAGAGACTCCACCCAACCAAAAATGCATTGATAATATTTAGAGTTATTGAGTGTACTTTAGAAAGTCGCTCATAGAATTTAAGTAATTGAGTGTACTTTAGAAAGTGTCACGCACAATCAATCCTGCCCCATAGTGCAGTTTTGTGCTATCGTTTTGATATGACTGGCGAATAAATGTTTTATGTCATTTTTGTATTTTGTGATAGAGGGCATTCTGCGTACGAGACTAGAGAAAGAAAGACATGTATTAAATTCGTTTAATATAACTATTTTTATTAAATTAGATAAACGTTTTAAAATTAACATTAAAATAATTTGTTTTGTTTGCTTAAGTTGTCGGTCTGATTTAAAAGCCATTTCTGTCAATTTCAGAAGTGGGATCGTGTCTGTTCCCAAAAATTGTTTTTTTTTATTAAAAGGAAAAGTTAAAATACAAATCCACAAGAGTTTTTTTTGTTCTGTTGAAGACGATGGTGAATTTCCGCAACATGAATGCGGAGGCTCTTCGTGGAAGGTGCAGAGCTGCCGGTCTGCCAACGTCCGGGAAAAAGGCGGTTCTGGTCGAGCGCTTAGAGGAGCATTTTGGTGAAGAGCAGTTTGAGAGTTTCCGGGACGCGTCGGTGTCGGCAAATTTGTCCAAACGATTGGATTTGCTGGAAAAGTCGATCCAGAATGTACAACGAATGGGGTTCCGGCCAACGTCAGAATCTTCGCCAACACGAGGTTTGGGGGAGGATGAAATGTGTAATAGCATTACAGGCATGAACCTCTCAGTACATACACCGCCATTTTCCCGACAACAACAACATCATCTAAATACAACACAGTTACATCATCCAAATTCAACGCAACAACAACAGCAGATTCAACAAGTGAATACACGAAACGCGCCAACGCACACACAAACACGTATTGGAAATCAACCGCCAACGTACCTACACACAAACACCAATGTTTTGCAACCAACGAGTTCTTACCAGCGACCAACAATGTCAACGAGTGTTTTTCATCAGCAGAATGCTGATGGTGTTTATGGCAATAGCAATAGGGTGGCACGTAACGAAAGTTTTAATAATGAAAATTTTACGAGAAGTGATAGGATGTGTGGTTATGGTAATGCGTTAACATGTGGTAGTCAACGAGCACAACAACATGAATGTTTTGGGCAACAGCCTGAAAATAGTGATTCTGGTAACGTTTCAGCGTTCCAAAGTATTTTTGATGGAGGTCATCCACAAAATTATGCTTCCTCTTCTGGTGGGCAGCAACGGGGACGTGTTGATGATGGTAATGGTTAACAACGGCATGTCACCTTTTCTGTTCCACCAGGGTTTGAGGACTATAATGATTTTGGTCAATGTCAACGACAATGGGTTTTAAATCACAGTAATGGCAACAATTATTGCAGCATTCGAGACATGGTTGAAATGTTGACGGATTTTGATCCAACTGGTGTAAAATCTCTAAATGCTAAACGGTTTATTCAGCGGGTGGAGGTCTTGCGCAATGCTTATGGTTGGTGGGATGCAGACTTGATTTTTGCGGTGCAGCAGAAGATGAAAGGTTCCGCAAAATATTGGGTCGATTCCCAGGAGGTCGTTTTTCGTGTTTGGAATGATTTCAAGGCGAAATTTGAAAAAGATTTTCCCTGTATGGAAAATGAAGCTGACATACACGTGCAGATGTCACTTATGCTACGAAATGTTGATGAATTACCACAAGAATATTTTTATAGGATGCTGGCTATCGGTAAACGTGGTGGTGTTTCTGATGCGGCTATAGCTAGCCATATTATAAAGGGAGTCAACGATGCAGACCTGAAGAAGAAAATTTCTAACAGCTACAACAACATCAACGACCTTCTTCAGGATATTATCAATTTCTGCTTACATAATGATGTAGTAAAGCCTGCACACAATTCAGCGAGCATTCAACGGCCCACGGGTAAGGAAAATAATAGAAAAACAATAACCACTCAACCAACGAAAACCGGAACAACTGTAAAATGTTACAATTGCAACAAATTGGGGCATTACGCCAATAAATGTTCAGAACCACAAAAGAAGAATCGTTGTGACATATGTAAACGTACTAACCATGCAACAAACGGGTGTCCCCAACGTAAAGCGGACCCACAGAAAGCAGCGGTCAATAAAGTCGAAACCGGTTTACCCAAAACGGATTCTCCTGATCTGGTGAAAACGGTAAGGATCAATGATTTTTTACTAATTGTTTTATTGATCCTGGTAGCGGTCGATCAATGGTGAGGAAGTCTTTTGCCAGTGACGTGGGTAGACCAGAGCAGTGTTCTATAGTCCTTAATGGGTTCGCTGGTGGAAAAGTTATATGCACCGAAAAAGTAAATGTTGAAATGCTGGTTGATGACCACAAGTTGAACGTTGATTTATTGGTGGTCGCTGATGACTTTCTCTGTCAGAATATGCTCCTTGGTCGTGATGTTATTTGCCAGAAGGGGAGAAGCTTTGTTATTGAAGATGATGACTGCTGGTTTGAAAATGTTATGGCTGTTACCACAAACGAACAAGTTTCACCAGACGAAGAACAACAAGTTCAACAATTAATTTCAAATTACTCCGAATGTTTCGCCGAATCTGCATCAGAGCTGGGAAGGTGCAACTTGGTAAAAATTGACATCGAACTTTCAACAGATGTGCCAATTAACGTAAAACCGTATCGTATTCCTTTTGCCCGACGACCAATCGTAACCCAATTGGTACAAGAATTGCTGGACAGCGATATAATTCGTCCGTCAACATCTCCGTATGCGTCAGGAATTGTTTTAGCCCAAAAGAAAAACAACGAATTCCGTCTTTGTGTGGATTATCGAGCCTTAAATCGTGTGACGAAGAAAACTCCATTTCCTATGCCTAACTTGGATGAACAGTTTGCTCAATTAGCAGGTAACAAGTTTTTTACATTCTTTGATCTCAAAATGGGTTATCATCAAATCGAAATGTCCGAAACGTCAAAACCATATACGGCTTTTGTTACAACGGACGGTCATTTTGAATATAACCGAATGCCTTTCGGATTGGTTAATGCCCCCGCGGTTTTCCAAAGAATAATGAATCAACTTATAGAACATATGGACCCTGGAGAGGTATTAGCCTATCTTGATGATGTCATCATACCAAGTAAAACTTTTGATGAAGGTATACAACGTTTGGAGAAATTCTTAAACATCCTCAGGGATAATGGTCTAACTTTACGGTTAGATAAATGCAAATTTTTAGTCACCGAAATTTCTCATCTGGGTCACATAGTAAACAGCAACGGCATTACCCCGGGTATGGAAAAAGTCAACGTCATACGAAATTTTAAACGTCCAACCGATTTGACAGAACTCAGACGATTCTTGGGGTTAACGGGGTTTTTCCGCAAATTTGTGGAAAACTACTCAATCATTTCCAAACCTCTAACGGGTCTTTTAAGGAAGGACCAAAAGTTTTTATGGGATGAAGCTCAACAAAAATCTTTCGAAAATCTAATCAATATTTTGACAAGTGAGCCTGTTTTGGTTCTTTATGATGTCAATGCCTATCATCAGGTACATACTGATGCCAGTTCTATTGGTATCGCCGGCATTTTACTCCAGTCAACTGATGAAAAGAATTGGAAACCGGTATTTTATTATAGCAGACATTACTTCCCGACGGAAGCTAAATATCATAGTTACGAATTGGAAATTTTAGCGGTGGTGGTGTCACTGGAACGTTTTCGTGTCTATGTTTTAGGAAAACATTTCCAAGTGATAACCGATTGCTCTGCTATAGCAAAGGCTAACGTTACAAAGGAGCTTATCCCTAAGGTTGCCAGGTGGTTTTTGAAAATTATGGACTATGATTGTGAAATATTGCATAGACAAGGTTCACGGATGTCACATATCGATCATTTTTTCATAACCTGTAGCTATGTTCTGTAACTCTCAC
The DNA here is from genome assembly GCA_963682025.1 of Cordilura impudica. Classification (NCBI taxonomy): domain Eukaryota; kingdom Metazoa; phylum Arthropoda; class Insecta; order Diptera; family Scathophagidae; genus Cordilura; species Cordilura impudica. Next base: position 116,678,080 of record OY821521.1, on the reverse strand, counting down.
ATCGGAAAGTTTTCACATGGAACGTACAAAAATGAAACAAAAACGTTGCGAACTGACACAAAATATTGTTTCTCGCATTCGACTGGTTCTGTAACTTTATTTTGTGAGAACTATCTGTCACGTAACGTTTTTTCTCACATTTATTGGAAAAATGAGAAAAAATTGTTTCTGTAAAGTAGGCATGTGAAAAGATTTGAAATTGAACTGTCAAATTCACTCACAACTGAAATCTATGCGAGATACGTTTTTAAATTCAGTTGCTTTAAAAAAAAATATATATATAAGATGACATCGAATATTGGAGAAAAGGTAAAAAATATGTTAATTTTTTATTTATATTTTACGTTTAGTATTTACATTTAAATTTTTTTTTTTGCAATTATTCAGAAAATGCAACGAATTTCTTCCAATTTGGAATTTGCCAGAGGACATTTTGTATAACTCAACTGTGATTGTAGCATTATTAAGAATTATTACTGTGATATTTTTATTTTGTATTTTTACGATTATTTTTATTAAATTATACATATAAGTGTTTTGTGTCGTTGATAAAAAACCTGTGACATATTTTATAAAAATAATGTAAATCTGAAAAAGGATTATCTATTTAATAAAATATTCTCCCTGAGGAAGTTGGAAAAAATACCAACGAAACGTCGGAGTAAAACAATGAAATAAATAATCTTTTATTTATATAAGTACTTGACCTTGAAAGCCTGATTTAGAGAACTCTAAAGAAACAAACTAAAATATAAAATAGAAAAAGGTCGATAAATATACAACGAAATCAAATAGGATCACACTTAAACTGATCCTTTTCAAGGCTGATTCTTGATCTTTTCCAAATAAAAGCAAAACAGATAAAGCGCATGAGTAGTAAAAGTTTTGTTACAATCACAAATTTTATTGTATCAATTTTGAAAATATGTATTTATTTTTTTAGTTGTGCGAATGATTTTGTAGTAAATGTTGTATAATTTTAATAACAAAAAAAAATAGTAATTCAAGAACTAAAAAAAATCGTAAAAGTAGTAATTAATTTAAGGCAGAAGTAAGCCTTTTCTCTTTTACTACATTTCTACTAAAAAAAGCTGAAAAAATAAATAAAATCTGTTTAAAAAAAATATTTAATGAATAAATTTATTAATAAAATGATAAACTGTTTAAATAAATGATTAATTTTAGTATTATCTAATATTAATAAATTTATGTATTTATTTCATTAATAAGCTAATTTTGTAAATTCACGTATACGTAAAAGTTTAAACAAAACTGTATAAACTTTATAATATAGTATATTATATTAGTATATTATACTATAAAAATATAATTTCATAAATCCATTTTTTGATAAAGTTAAAAATTATTTCTATGTGATCCATAGGTTCTTTACGTGGGGTAAAATTAATTAACATGTTTTCTTGATATATAATTTAATTTTTGAATTATTGAAAATATATTGATTTTAATTAATCTTTATTTCATAGATTATTATTTAAATTAAATTATTAAGTTTATAATAAAACTCAATTTTTTAATTAATTTTTTTTTAAATTAAATTGTTTTTTTTAATTAAACAATCAATTGATTATTTGAATCAATAAAGTTATTTTTTTAAATAGTATAACAGCCATTCTGGGAGGGGAGAACTTTTTTGGAAGATTTTCTATACTGACTGAACTTTTACAATGCCCACGAACATGTTCGACAGTATAATAAAGGAATAAATTAAATTATTAATCAGATAATCAGTTGATTGATTAATAAATTAATTTATAAATCAGATAATCAGTTGATTAATTAATAAAAAAAATCAACCAAAATTCAGTGGGGGCCTTTTGGGCTCAAATGACTTAAAAATGGTTGATTTTAAGTTAATTGTTTATTAAATTCATTTAATTAAGTTATTATTATTTAATTAAAAGTATAAATTTATTAACTTATTTAATTATTTGTATTTTAATTAATTGAATTAATATTTAATGAATAAATTAATTTTTTAATAAATCGATCATTATAATTTAACTCTAATGGCTTTTTAATTATAAATTGTTTGGTTTTTTAATTAACCAATTAATTGTTTTATCAATTAATAAAATGTTTTTTTAACTAATCAATTTTTTTAAGTTAAACAATTGCATTATTAATTTAACATTTAATTGATGTTTTTATTAATCAATCAACTGACTATTTGAAGCGATCAATAGCTTTAATACCATAGCGTTGATACCACCACACACCTTAAACTTGAATGATACTGAAACTGTAACAATATCGGACTATGATGTTAAGGATAAAGAAAAATCATTCTGATACAATATTCACTTATATGGGCACTTTTTAAGTACTTACATATGCACTTTTTAAGTACTTATATAAATTAATTTTTTTTAATTAATTAAGATTAAAAACCGATTAATTTTCATTTGTAAATAATTAGTTTTTTATTTTAAATAGTTCAATTATTTTTATTCTGAATAGTTATTCTTTTTATTGAAGCCAATTACAAGATTTTATTATTTTTGTTTCTAAAACCAATTACAAGATTTTATTATTTTTGTATTTAATGCCAATTACAAGATTTTATTATTTTGTATTTAATGTACCTACTATGTAGGCTTGAGTTCTCCACGAAGACTAACTTTACATTTCTTTTTACTATACTAAATATAGGAAAAGAAATGCCGTTCCTCTGCGACAGAGAAACACCACCGAAAAATATTAAAAACAAAAATCATCGATAAATGCCGATCAGCAAAACAGATGGTTGACATAAACAATTCCCAAGTGCATTGCCTTCATTTCACAATAGTGATTGTGAAACCATAAACAATTTCAAGTGCAGCAACCTGAGAACCGTTTATGTTTCATAATTGGGCAAACCATTGGTAACAATAAAATGCCAATGAATGCAAAAGGGATTGGGACAGAAACAAAATAAAAAAAATGCAAATGAGTGCAATACGAGATTGCGACAAAAGAATAAATGTTAAACATAGCAATAAGATATTGCGACATACTCGTGCCCGTTGTGAGTAATTTGATTCGGGCAAAACATTCATAAAATAAATGACGAAATAAAATATTCGTCAAGCTGGGTGGTAAAATGTTTATTTACCAAAAAATTAATGACGTCACATTGTGTGACTGTGAATATGAAGATAATTGGTAAACGAATTCGTTCACCATATTGGGCGACTGTTCTGATTGGCGAACTGACTTGTTCGGCATATTTGCGGACTGATTTGTCACCATATTGGCGGACAGATTTGTTCGCCATATTAGCGGACTGATAAGATGGCATGGAAGTGTGTCATGCCTTAACTACTCCCCCTTTTAAGTTTCAGACGTCCCCGTCTGATGGCACTACAAATCACGTTGGGTTGTCAAGCCGAAATCGCGTAAAAAAAAAAAAAAATATTTAGTCAAATCTATGGGTGTTTCTAAGTTGCTGGGAAAAAAAAATTCTTTTACAATTTCAAATCATAAAATTACAGAGAGAAAATTAATTTCTTATTTCCTAATTGCTTAATATAATGTGGTTACATCCATTTTGTTAGATCTACTCACTATGTGAGTTGTTTAATTTAAGATTAGTTTTACATTTTCATTTAAATTTTCTTTTTTAAATAAGATAAGGTTGCAACATTTTGCTACAACTCCCTACTATGTAGGTTTTCATTTCTTTTTTTTTTTTATTTAATTAGTTTTAGGATTTTTAAAAATTTTCTTATATGGTTTTTATAATTTTCTCTTCCACAAATTTAATTCTTGTCTTTAATATTAAAAAAAAAATTCTTTATTTTAATGTGGGTGCAATTATTTCATTGCACCTCCTTACTATGTAAGTTGTAATAAAAAAAAGGTTCTTCGATGTGCATGGGAATTTTTGTTCCGTTAGCGAATTCATCGAATCCATGTTTAGATTTCATTTTCTTCTAAAAAATTTGAATTCATTTTTTACAAAAAAATTTAGAATAATTTATGCTATTTAATTTATAAAAATAATAATAAAATGAGGTATTTATTACATAATTGCTTAATTTAATGTGGATGCAACTATTTTGTTGCATCTCCTCACTATGTGAGTTGATATTTTGTTTCATTCCTTTGTTTTAAGTTTTAGTTGCAATTGTTGTGTTTAGAAATTCAAATGCCAAAATTTTCCTCAAAAATAATGCTTTAATTTTATTTACTGTTGAAGCTTCTCATTTTAAAATGTATTGTTTTTCTTAAAAAAAATCAATTTTAAAAAGTTTTTTCCCTTTTCAAAAAAAAAAAAATATTCTGGCAATTACGTTCCCTATTGGGATTTTTATTTCTTCCTTTCTGTAAATGCGATGAGGTGAATGTCCGTGGTCTAAGTCATTAATTGTCAGAAGTATTTTGGGAATCCTTATACCCTAATGGGTTTCCGTTTAGCGTTGTTCCTTAGGTATTTAGCCCTTGCTATACTTTTTAGCCTAGTTATTGCACTGGATAGTCTGCGTAAGGTTTCCCTATCTTCTTCCCTAATGGTGTAAAGATCTATTAGTGTCTCCAATTCGTCTTCTATCTCTGGATAATGTTCAGATGAAGTGTCAGAGTCGTACGTCATTTTGAAAAGAAAAATAGTTTTAGCCTAGGATAATTTATTTATGGAACAAAAAAGGAATTTTAAATATTTAAATATTAATTAATTGTTCGCAACGGATTTAGGATTAGATAATTTTTTCTTTTTTTTTTTGATAGAATTTAGTTTAAAAAAATTTTAAGTATTTAATATTATTATTATTTAATATTATTAGGATAATAAATAGTTAAAAAAAATTTTTTTTTTTTAAATAATTTAATTTACAATAACACCAAAGTTTATTTGAAGGTATTTTAATTTTACAGAATTTACGATTTATTTAGAAATTAATTTACAAAAAAGTATTTATCAGGATTTAAAACAAAATTTAAGGTTTATAAAAGTTTTTTCTTAAAAAAAATTGTTTATAATAATGTTACTTAGTAACTTACAACCATATTGTTGACTTCATTTTGTTGATGTTGCTGCGTTCGGCCAGATCGTCTGCAAAGTTTGGAGATTTAGGCACTTCCCTTAGACTGCTTGATTGAGGAGTGGTTGGATTTGATTGTTCAGTTTGGTTTATTTCACCGAATTTTTGTTCACAAGGTGGTGGGAGATAAGGAACACTTTTCTTATTTAGTTCGAAATTGCGTATTTGAGAGTTAGATTTATTTAACGAAATCTAGCTTTCCACACTTAAATACTTTAGTTTTCGTTCGAGTTTTACTTTTCCGATAGGTCCTTACCGAGTTGGGCGCCAATTAAATTTTTTAATTAATTAATATTAAAAACCGATAAATTTTCATTTGTAAATAATTAGTTTTTTATTTTAAATAGTTCAATTATTTTTATTCTGAATAGTTATTCTTTTTATTGAAGCCAATTACAAGATTTTATTATTTTTGTTTCTAAAACCAATTACAAGATTTTATTATTTTTGTATTTAATGCCAATTACAAGATTTTATTATTTTGTATTTAATGTACCTACTATGTAGGCTTGAGTTCTCCACGAAGACTAACTTTACATTTCTTTTTACTATACTAAATATAGGAAAAGAAATGCCGTTCCTCTGCGACAGAGAAACACCACCGAAAAATATTAAAAACAAAAATCATCGATAAATGCCGATCAGCAAAACAGATGGTTGACATAAACAATTCCCAAGTGCATTGCCTTCATTTCACAATAGTGATTGTGAAACCATAAACAATTTCAAGTGCAGCAACCTGAGAACCGTTTATGTTTCATAATTGGGCAAACCATTGGTAACAATAAAATGCCAATGAATGCAAAAGGGATTGGGACAGAAACAAAATAAAAAAAATGCAAATGAGTGCAATACGAGATTGCGACAAAAGAATAAATGTTAAACATAGCAATAAGATATTGCGACATACTCGTGCCCGTTGTGAGTAATTTGATTCGGGCAAAACATTCATAAAATAAATGACGAAATAAAATATTCGTCAAGCTGGGTGGTAACATAATTGTTTTCTTTGCACTTAGAAAATAAGTAAATGGTTAATGAATGATAACACTTTAGATGATTTAACCATAACGGACGGACTGTTTACCATAATTGTCGGTATGTCTTTCACAGTATATGAGACATACCTTAACTTATATGCACTTTTTAGGCACTTATATATGTACTTTTTAAGTACTTATATGCACTTTTTAAATAATTTTATTAAAGTTTCAGACAGCTTCATAACGAGCTCTTGCGTCTTCTGGATTTTTCACATTTGATCTACACCAGGTGGCAAATTGTGTTCCAATACCGCCGCTATAGCTTCTTCACTAGAAGCACACCGAGATGAAAGCCATCTAATAAAACCAGTGCCCAATCCAATATCATAGCAATTTCTAACTCAACATCTCTCTTCGCAGGGTTTTTAGTGTTGTTTTTTGTAACCTTTTCTTTCAGCTCAATTTTAGGATCCGTTTTGATGGTTTTAGCATTCGTATCAATAATTACTTGATGTATTATTAGATTTTGTAAATCATTTACGGTTTCCATCGCAGCATTTTTATAACCTTGTACTATAACGTTGGCTTTAATAGAATCTCTAGAAAACAAATATATTTAGATATGATTTTTTTAAATTTATAATGCATACTCACAAATAACTGCAAGCTTGCTTTAATATTTCTATATCTAAGCCCACGGAATGACCTTCAAATATATTTAGATGATTTTTTAAAATTTATATTGCATACTCACAAATAACTGCAAGCTTGCTTTAATATTTCTATATCTAAGCCCACGGAATAATGACGTTCATAATCGACCACAAAAGTTTGCTCCGACAAACATTCGGTTAATAAGGCAATGTATTCTTCGGAAGGTATTAAAATTTAATTCTCTATAAGATAACATGTTTCTTAAAAGTTTTTCGAAACTTTTAGCAAAGTACTTACGGTTTTGATAAGACCGTTTCGATATATGAGTAGGCAATACTACGAAACGCTTTCAAAAACTGCAAACGAGCATAATTTAACCATAGTAAACTTTTAGCCCCCTCATTAAAAATATTCTTGCACAAAAAAGGCAGCGTGTTATCATTCAGTTATCATATCATCATTATCGTATCAGTTAATAGAAATATATTGAACATTTTTCACAAATTTAAATTAAAATTATTTCAAGTTCTTAAATTTTTATACACATAATTTTATGTTTACTTTTATTTGCTTTGTTTGTTTTTATTTTTTGACAGCTGACTTGGAATATTCCAATAACAACGTAACCAGTGTTGTAACTTTTCACATTAAGATACAGACACAGTTTTTACTCACAAATCGAGAAACAGTGGAATTTTTTGTTTCATACTTTTTCGATGTGAGAACTTTTCACATAAAATACAGAACACGGGTACTGGTGATGTCATTCAAAGAATGACGAAATATTGGTTTTGAGATATGATAAAATTATTATAAAAACTGATGACCTCGAGCTTGTTTATTTTGGGAAATAACATCAATTTCAAAGTTCGAATAATTCTTAAAATTTACTTAGCCATTAATATGAAGTTTCATTTGATTTTGACGTTTAGTATATTAAAATGGCGCAACTTAAATTAAATAAAAGCGAAATTATTATTTTCATTCCAAAAAAGGATTCACCTAAAATTTCGTGCTTTTTCTTTCATTTTTTTTCTTCAAGTTGTATTTTTAGTTTTTTTAAACTCTTTTAAAGCACTTAGTACAAGAACGCATTTTTGTTTACGGTTCAGACATTTTGGAAATGAAATGCCTAAACATAATTTGCCCACTTCGCGTTTCGTCTCATTTTGTTTCTCTGATTTGAACATGAACATTGCAAAGAATTATAGCTATCGAGACACCGTGTTATGAAAACAGCTGTTTAAAATATCAAGCAAATTTATTTTGAAATTTATATTTTATATCCACTTTCTTTGGTTTAGTTTTTAGAAATATTTCTAAAGTCCACTATACCCTTGTCAACCGCTTGACATCAAGCATCGTGTAGTGTGCTTGACGTGAGCATATACATTTGCTGTACGACCTGTACAGCATGAGAAAATACAATACATTCATCAAAATATGTATCTCATCCAGCATGCCAAAAATCAAAAATTTTTGATTTTCCATCCAGCATCGTCGGTGTCACACATACTAACAAATTTTCACTAAAACCATCATAATGCTGGATGGGAATTTGATAAGTGTATATTGCCCTTAAAACCATCGGGCTTCGAAAACAAATCCTGTAGCAGACTGTCAATTTCATAACAAGCTTTTTCATAATACTAGACGTTTTGACAGGTCATGTTACAAAGTGATATTGTGTAAACTGGCCTTTATTAAATTTTTGTGTCTGATATTATTATTGCTGTTACTGCTGTTTAATTTATTTCATGCGATACGAATGTTGGAGCCTTAGAACGAAACACGATCGCAAGACACAATATTATTATTTTCGATGAAACGCAAACATGTATTATTTCTATAATACTTGTTGGCCAAAAATAAACAAGGAATTCAATCATTTAAAAAATTTTTATTTTGAATCACCTTTAAAGACTCCTTTCGTTATCCGTACTGATAGCAACAAAATTTTCACGGCTAATTTTTCTAGTTTTAATTTATCAGTTCAAATGAAATTAGGCACAATTGCTGCATACACTTCTTCAATTTTGGTTTTATTTTAATATTTTTGTAAAATTATATTGTGATTAAAAAATAAATAAAATTAATCAATTCATCACCACCTTTCACAAATTACAGAAATAAAACGCATCACTGGTTAAAAAAAATACGAATGATTAAAAACCTGTTCGTTTGGAAGATCGAAAATGCTGCCACTTTATAAAAAAAAAAGTGAAGTAATTTAACGCCCGTCCTACACAGACCACTGCCACTACGTTGTATACGTATTATCAACGAAAAATTGTTCGAATTAGTCGCCATTGGCATTTGTGCTTAAACATGCGACCGCAAATTATTTTGAAAATGTCGAAGTGTAAACTTCCACCATCATACCCATCTCTTTTGCTATATTTTCGTATGATATGTTCTTTAAAGATTTATTGTTCATATCCCACAAAAAAGGGTGGTAATGGTATAAATTAATTATTTTTGAAATATTCTCCTTTTTTTAATTTAGCATCCATCAGTTCGAATCTAATTCTCTTTACGAACGGTCGTGTAAATAATTAAAGCGCTTAGAGTACCACTATTTGAAATTAAAAACAAGAAAGAGTGTTAAATTCGGCTGTGCCGCATTTTTTGATACCCTACACCTGAGTCTTAAACTCCATATTACACCCAATGTTGAGTACGGCTACAACTTTTAAACTTTTGCCGATACTGAAACATTAATTCCGAATACCAAAATTCAAATGATACTTGGCTAAAAATTATTATTATTAAAAATAAGCTAATTTTAAAATATTTTTATCATTAATATTTTTTATTTTTATCTGCATTACATTCAATACAAAAAAATACATAATAATAACAGGTAAGAAACTCAATATAGAAATATAAACTTATCATATTTAATTTTTAATTTTTAATTTTTTAGTTTTTAATTATTAATTTTTAATATTTAATTTTTAGTTTTTAATTTCTAATTTTTAATTTTTTATATTTAATATCTAATTTTTAATTTTTAATTTTTATTTTTAATTTTTAATTTTTAATTTTTAATTTTTGATTTTTAATTTTAAGTAATTAATTTTTAAGTTATAATATTTAAGTTTTAATTATTAATTTTTAATTTCTCATTATTCATTTTTCATCATTCATTACACATTTTTCAATCTTAGTTTTTCATTTTCCATTTTTCAGTTTTAATTTTTCAATTTTCAATTTTCATTTTCCATTTGCCACTTTTAATTTTTCAATTTTCGTTTTTCATTTTTCAATTTTCAATAATTATTTTCCATTTTTCATTTTTCATTTTTAAATTTTCATTTTCCATTTTTCGTTTTTAATTTTTCATTTTTCAACTTTCATTTTTCATTTTTCAATTTTCATTTTCCATTTTCAATTTTTTATTTCTCATTTTTCATTTTCCATTTTTCATCTTCCATTTTCCGTTTTTCATTTTTCAATTTTCATTTTCCATTTTCCATATTTCCTTTTTCGTTATTCATTTTTCATTTTTCAATTTTCATTTTCCATTCTCCATTTTTCATTTTTCAATTTTTATTTTCCATTTTCCATTTTTCATTTTTCATTTTTCATTTTCCATTTTCCGTTTTTCATTTTTCATTTTTCAATTTTGATTTTCCATTTTTCTTTTTTCGAATTTCAATTTTCAATTTTCAATTTCCATTTTCCGTTTTTCATTTTTCAATTTTCATTTTCCATTCTCCATATTTCGTTTTTCGTTATTCATTTTCATTTTTCAATCTTCATTTTCCATTTTCCATTTTTCATTTTTCAGTTTTCATTTTCCATTTTTTATTTTTCATTTTTCATTTTCCATTTTCCGTTTTTCAATTTTCATTTTCCATATTTCGTTTTTCGTTATTCATTTTTCATTTTTCAATTTTTCATTTTTCAATTTTCCATTTTTCAATTTTCATTTTCCATTTTACATTTTCCATTATTCATATTTCATTTTTCAATTTTTATTTTCCATTTTTCATTTTTCAATTTTCATTTTCCATTTTTCATTTTTCATTTTCCATTTTCAATTTAAGATTTTCAATTTTCATTTTCCATTTTCCATTTTCCATTTTCATTTTTCAATTTTCATTTTCAATTTTCCATTTTGTAGTTTCCAGTTTTCAATTTTCATTTTCCATTTTTCATTTTCCATTTTTAATTTTTCAATTTTCATTTTCCATTTTTCATTTTCCATTTTTCAATTTCCATTTTGCGTTTTCCATATTTAATTTTTCATTTTTCAATTTTCATTTTCCATTTTTCATTTTCCATTTTTAATTTTTCAATTTTCATTTTCCATTTTCCATTTTCCATTTTTCATTTTTCGTTTTTCAATATTTTCCATTTTTCATTTTCCATTTTTCAATTCTCATTTTCCATTTTTCATTTTTCAATTTTCAATTTCCATTTTCCATTAGTCATTTTTCAATTTTCATTTTTAATTTTTCAATTTTCAGTTTCCATTTTTCAATTTCATTTTCCATTTACCATTTTGTATTTTCCATTATTCAATTTTCTTTTTCCATTTTTCATTTTGCAATTTTCATTTTCCATTTTTCATTTTCCATTTTCTGTTTTTCATTTCCATTTTCCATTTTCCATTCCCTATTTTCTATTTTCATCTTCCATTTTTCATTTTCCATTTTTCGTTTTCATTTTTCCTTCATATTGGCGATTTTTTTTTATTATAACGTGATAACGATAAAAAAATTTGTGGCAATACTACTAACAAGAGGTATGTTATTGTGTTCTTGGTATTGTTAATATATATGCATAATTTTTTTGTGGCACTAAAGTGTTACAACAAACACACTGGGTTTTATGTTTTTTTAGAGGTATCTACATATTTTTGCTCGTATCTAATCGCGATGATGCCCGATTTTGCCCATTTTCAATATCAACCTGCTGGAAATTATGGCAAATGATATCATTGCAGCCTTATCCAGTTAGATGGTTTTTTTGTGAATGAGCGTTATTGCAACAGAAGACGGACAGACGGACATCGCTATATCGACTCGAGCTGCGACAAGGATCAAGAATATATATACTTTATGGGGTCGGAAATTAGTTTTTCGATGCGTTACAAACGGAATGACAAACCTATATATACCCTCTGCCATTGACGTGTGGAGGGTATAAAAATGGAAGCTGAAAAATGGAAAATGAAAATAGACAATGGAGAATGGAAAATGGAAAATGAAGAACAGAAAATGGAAAATGGAAAATGAAAAATGGAAAATGAAAATTCCAAAATGAAAAATGGAAAATGGAAAAAGAAAATTGAAAAATGGAAAATGGAAAATGAAATTGAAAAATGGAAAATGAAAATTGAAAAATTAAAAATGAAAATTGAAAAATTACTAATGGAAAAATGAAAAATGGAAAATGGAAAATGAAAAATGGGAAATGAAAAATGGAAAATGCTAAACGGAAAAAGGAAAATGAAAATTGAAAATTGAAAAATTAAATGGAAAATGAAAAATGGAAAATGAAAATTGAAAAATGGAAAACGCAAAAATGAAAATGGAAAATGAAAATTGAAAAATGGAAAATGAAAAATGGAAAATGAAAATTGAAAAATTAAATGGAAAATGAAAAATGGAAAATGAAAATTGAAAAATGGTAAATGCAAAATGGAAAATTGAAAATGAAAATTGAAAAATGGAAAATGGAAAATGAAAATTGAAAATTGAAAAATTGAAAACTGAAAAATTGAAAATTGAAAATGAAAAATGAAAATTGAAAAATTAAAAATGGAAAATGAAAAATGAAATATGAAAAAATGGAAAATGAAAATTTAAAAATGAAAAATGAATAACGAAAAACGAAATATGGAAAATGGAAAATGAAAATTGAAAAATGAAAAACGGAAAACGGAAAATGGAAAATGAAAAATGGAAAATAAAAAATAAAAAATGGAAAATGAAAAATAAAAAATGGAAAATGAAAATTGAAAAATGAAGAATGGAAAATTAAAATTGTAAAATGAAAAATTAATAACGAAAAACGAAATATGGAAAATGGAAAATGGAAAATGAAAATTGAAAATTGAAAAATGGAAAATGGAAAATGAAAATTCAAAATTGAAAATGGAAAAAGGAAAATGAAAAATGAAAAATGGAAAATGAAAATTGAAAAATGAAAAATGAAAAACGGAAAATGAAAATTGAAATATGAAAAATGTAAAATGTAAAATGGAAAATGAAAATTGAAATATGGAAAATGAAAATTGAAAAATGAAAAACGGAAAATGGAAAATAAAAAATGGAAAATGAAAATTGAAAAATGAAAAATGGAAAATGAAAAATGAATAACGTAAAACGAAATATGGAAAATGGAAAATGAAAATTGAAAAATGAAAAACGGAAAATGGAAAACCAAAAAATGAAATATGAAAAATGAAAAATGGAAAATGAAAATTGAAAAATGAAAAACGTAAAATGGAAAATGGAAAATGAAAATTGAAAAATGAAATATGAAAAATGGAAAATGGAAAATGAAAATTGGAAAATGAAACATGGAAAATGAAAATTGAAAAATGAAAAATGAATAACGAAAAACTAAATATGGAAAATGAAAATTGAAAAATGAAGAACGGAAAATGGAAAATGAAAAATGGAAAATGGAAAATGGAAAATGGAAAATGGAAAATGAAAAATGAAAAATAAAAAATGGAAAATGGAAAATGAAAACTCAAAAATGGAAAATGAAGATTGAAAAATGAAAAATAGAAAATGGAAAATGAACATTGAAAAATGAAAAATGAATAACGGAAAACGAAATATGGAAAATGGAAAATGAAAATTGAAAAATGAAGAACGGAAAATGGAAAATGAAAAATGGAAAATGGAAAATGAAAATAGAAAAATGAAAAATGAATAACGAAAAACGAAATATGGAAAATGGAAAATGAAAATTGAAAAATGAAAAACGGAAAATGGAAAATGGAAAATGGAAAATGAAAATAAAAAATGGAAAATGAAAACTCAAAAATGGAAAATGAAGATTGAAAAATGAAAAATTGAAAATGAAAGTTGAAAAATGAAAAATTAAAAACGAAATATGGAAAATGAAAATTTAAAAATGAAAAATGAAAAATGGAAAATGATTATTGAAAATTGAAAATCGAAAATTGAAAAATTAAAAGTGGCATATGGAAAATGAAAATTGAAAAATGAAAACTGAAAAATGGAATATGAAAAACAGATTGAAAAATGAGTAATGAATGATGAAAAATTAATAATGAAAAATTAAAAATTAATAAATAAAACTTAAAAATTATAACTTAAAAACTTATAATTTAAAATTAAAAATCAAAAATTAAAAATTCAAACTTAAAAATTAAAAACTAAAAATTAAAAATTAAAAATTAAAAATTAAAAATTAAATATTAAATATTAAAAATTAAAAATTAAAAATTAAAAATTAAAAATTAAAAATTAAAAATTAAAAATTAAAAATTAAAAATTAAAAATTAAAAATTAAAAATTAAAAATTAAAAATTAAAAATTAAAAATTAAAAATTAAAAATTAAAAATTAAAAATTAAAAATTAAAAATTAAAAATTAAAAATTAAAAATTAAAAATTAAAAATTACAAAATTACAAAATTAAAAAATTAAAAATTAAAAATTAAAAATTAAAAATTAAAAATTAAAAATTAAAAATTAAAAATTAAAAATTAAAAATTAAATATTAAAAATTAAAAATTAAAAATTAAAATTTAAAAATTAAAAATTAAAAATTAAAAATTAAAAATTAAAAATTAAAAATTAAAAATTAAAAATTAAAAATTAAAAATTAAAAATTAAAAATTAAAAATTAAAAATTAAAAATTAAAAATTAAAAATTAAAAATTAAAAATTAAAAATTAAAAATTAAAAATTAAAAATTAAAAATTAAAAATTAAAAATTAAAAATTAAAAATTAAAAATTAAAAATTAAAAATTAAAAATTAAAAATTAAAAATTAAAAATTAAAAATTAAAAATTAAAAATTAAAAATTAAAAATTAAAAATTAAAATTTAAAAATAAAAATTAAAAATTAAAAATAAAAATTCAAATTAAAAATTAAAAACTAAAAATTAAAAATTAAAAATTAAAAATTAAAAATTAAAAATTAAAAATAAAAATTAAAAATTAAAAATTAAAAATTAAAAATTAAAAACTAAAAATTAAAAATTAAAAATTAAAAATTAAAAATTAAAAATTAAAAATTAAAAACTAAAAATTAAAAATTAAAAATTAAAAATTAAAAATTAAAAATTAAAAATTAAAAATTAAAAATTAAAAATTAAAAATTAAAAATTAAAAATTAAAAATTAAAAATTAAAAATTAAAAATTAAAAATTAAAAATTAAAAATTAAAAATTAAAAATTAAAAATTAAAAATTAAAAATTAAAAATTAAAAATTAAAAATTAAAAATTAAAAATTAAAAATTAAAAATTAAAAATTAAAAATTAAAAACTAAAAATTAAAAATTTAAAAATTAAAAATTAAAGATTTAAAATTTAAATTTACAAATTACAAATTAAAAATTAAAAATTTTAAATTAAAAACTAAAAATTAAAAATTAAAAATTAAAAATTAAAAATTAAAAATTAAGAATTAAAAATTAAAAATCAAAAATTAAAAATTTAAAAGTAAAAATGAAAAATTAAAAATTAAAAATTAAAAGTTAAAAATTAAAAATTAAAAATTAAAAATTAAAAACAAAAAATTAAAAATTAAAAATTAAAAATTAAAAATTAAAAATTAAAAATTAAAAATTAAAAATTAAAAATTAAAAATTAAAAATTAAAAATTAAAAATTAAAAATTAAAAATTAAAAATTAAGAATTAAAAATTAAAAATTAAAAATTAAAAATTAAAAATTAAAAGTTAAAAATTAAAAATTAAAAATTAAAAATTAAAAATTAAAAATTGAAAATTAAAAATTAAAAATTAAAAATTAAAAATTAAAAATTAAAAATTAAAAATTAAAAATTAAAAATTAAAAATTAAAAATTAAAAATTAAAAATTAAAAATTAAAAATTAAAAATTAAAAATTAAAAATTAAAAATTAAAAATTAAAAATTAAAAATTAAAAATTAAAAATTAAAAATTAAAAATTAAAAATTAAAAATTAAAAATTAAAAATTAAAAATTAAAAATTAAAGATTAAAAATTAAAAATTAAAAGTTAGAAGTTAAAAATTAAAAATTAAAAATTAAAAATTAAAAATTAAAAATTAAAAATTAAAAATTAAAAATTAAAAATTAAAAATTAAAAATTAAAAATTAAAAATTAAAAATTAAAAATTAAAAATTAAAAATTAAAAATTAAAAATTAAAAATTAAAAATTAAAAATTAAAAATTAAAAATTAAAAATTAAAAATTAAAAATTAAAAATTAAAAATTAAAAATTAAAAATTAAAAATTAAAAATTAAAAATTAAAAATTAAAAGTTAAAAATTAAAAATTAAAAATTAAAAATTAAAAATTAAAAATTAAAAATTAAAAATTAAAAATTAAAAATTAAAAATTAGAAATTAAAAATTAAAAATTAAAAATTAAAAATTAAAAATTAAAAATTAAAAATTAAAAATTAAAAATTAAAAATTAAAAATTAAAAATTAAAAATTAAAAATTAAAAATTAAAAATTAAAAATTAAAAATTAAAAATTAAAAATTAAAAATTAAAAATTAAAAATTAAAAATTAAAAATTAAAAATTAAAAATTAAAAATTAAAAATTAAAAATTAAAAATTAAAAATTAAAAAGTAAAAATTAAAAATTAAAAATTAAATATTAAAAAATTAAAAATTAAAAGTTAAAAATTAAAAATAAAAAATAAAAAATTAAAAATTAAAAATAAAAATTAGAAATTAAAAACTACGAATTACAAATTAAAAATAAAAATTAAAAATTAAAAATTAAAAATTAAAAATTAAAAATTTAAAATTAAAAATTAAAAATTAAAAATTAAAAATTAAAAATTAAAAATTAAAAATTAAAAATTAAAAATTAAAATTTAAAAATTAAAAATTAAAAACTAAAAATTAAAAATTAAAATAAAAAACAAATTAAAAATTAAAATTTAAAAATTAAAAATTAAAAATTTAAAATTAAAAATTAAAGATTAAAAATTAAAAATTAAAAATTAAAAATTAAAAATTAAAAATTAAAAATTAAAAATTAAAAATTAAAAATTAAAAATTAAAAATTAAAAATTAAAATTAAAAATTTAAAATTAAAAATTAAAAATTAAAAATTAAAAATTAAAAATTAAAAATTAAAAATTAAAAATTAAAAATTAAAAATTAAAAATTAAAAATTAAAAATTAAAAATTAAAAATTAAAAATTAAAAATTAAAAATTAAAAATTAAAAATTAAAAATTAAAAATTAAAAATTAAAAATTAAAAATTAAAAATTAAAAATTAAAAATTAAAAATTAAAAACTAAAAATTAAAAATTAAAAATTAAAAATTAAAAATTAAAAATTAAAAATTAAAAATTAAAAATTAAAAATTAAAAATTAAAAAAAAAATAAAAATTAAAAATTTAAAATTAAAAATTAAAAATTTAAAATTAAAAATTAAAAATTAAAAATTAAAAATTAAAAATTAAAAATTAAAAATTAAAAATTAAAAATTAAAAATTAAAAATTAAAAATTAAAAATTAAAAATTAAAAATTAAAAATCAAAAATTAAAAATTAAAAATTAAAAAATTAAAAATTAAAAATTAAAAAAAATTAAAAATTAAAAATTAAAAATTAAAAATTAAAAATTAAAAATTAAAAATTAAAAATTAAAAATTAATAATTAAAAATTAAAAATTAAAAATTAAAAATTAAAAATTAAAAATTAAAAATTTAAAATTTAAAATTAAAAAATTAAAAATTAAAAATTAAAAATTAAAAATAAAATTAAAATTAAAATTTAATAATTAAAAATTAAATATAAATTTAAATTTCTATATTGGGTTTCTTGCCTGTTATTATGATGTACTTTTTTTTTGTATTGAATGTAATGCAGATAAAAACAAGTAAGAGTGTTAAATTCGGCTGTGCCGAATCTTTGATACCCTCCACATCGGTTTGAGTATTGATAATAAATGTAAACAAAATATTGGAAATTGATAATAAATGTAAACAAAATATTGGAAAAAGTAAACAATTTGTTAAACTTAATACCAAATTATTTCAGAAAATTCTTTGGGTTGGTTTTCGTCTTTTCTATTATTTCGGATTTATTTCGGTGTTTGCTTTTTGGTCATCGTGGTTGCTGATCGGCATGCATTTAGGGTTTATACCTATATGCATGCGTTTCCGGTTATATGACATAACTTCTCGTTTAATTTAGTTTTTGCTAATTAAATAGCTTGCCCTAAACTCCATTGCAAAGGTAATGGTTGTGTAGGGTGGCTTTATACATTAAATCGTTCTAATTGGAAATGGCTGTATAGTTTCTTTTAACTGGCCAAATATTTCTTCTTGCGGCCATATAGGTCGGATGGACTAACAAAATAATAACCAAAAAAAAGCTCTCTCAACTTTTTTATTAAAACATTGCCATATTTTAAAACATAGAGAATATATTTATAATAATATATAAGCCAATTAAGGATGCCAAACGCAAAAAACCAAATGTCCCAAACATTTTAAATAAAATAATTTTTTATCTTTATTTTCTGAAAAACTTTAAATTTTCATCAAAAAAAAATTGTGAAAATTTATATATAAATAACATTCTCATCAAATTGCGTTTATTTATGTAACAATTTTTATGTTCGCAATTCTTAAATATCATTTGAGGTTTTCTAAAATTCATTGAATTTAAATTAACGTTTTCTGTATGCGATTCTGTAAATTTCAACGATCCGACAATCACAAAATATATCGACAGCTATTGTTGTTTGCACTAAGGATTAAGTAATTCACTAAAGCGGGATATACACGGTCAAAATGATTGAACATCATTTTGGTGGTATTAGTGAAAATGTGTTTGTATGTGTCACACCGACGATGATTGAAGCAAAATCAAAAATTGTAGATTTTCTGCTTGCATGACGTACGAATTTGATGTGTGTATATCGTTGATTGATCAAGCATGTTCTCATTTTTAATGTGACTTTGAAGCAAATGGTTGTGAGGAGATGTCGGATGAAAGGAAAAATATTTTAGAATTGTTGGAAGCTTGCCATTAAGTTTTCATGGGTAAATGAATTCCTTTTTTTTAACCACTCCTTCATCCAGATACGTCTCTTCTTCTTCTTTTTATACCCTATACCACTATGTGGTTTGGGTATAATGACTTTGTGCTGCTGTTTGTAACAACCAAAAATATTTGACCTAGACCCATCTTTAATTATACCGATCGAATCAGAATCACTTTCTGAGTTGATTTAACAATGTCCGTCCGTCCGTCCGTCCGTCCGTCCGTCCGTCCGTCCGTCCGTCCGTCCGTCCGTCTGTGTGTCCATGTAAAGTTTGTAATCAAACTGCAGGTCGCAAATATGAATATATTTTGATGAAATTTGGTATATAAGCTTTTATCGGCCATGGGATGAACGCTATTGAAATTGGTGAGAATCGGTCCATGTTCAGACCTAGCCCCCATACAAATTACCCCTATGAAATCGACATAAATTGCCAAAAGATCCAAATTGTCATACAGATCTTACTCAAATTGGGTTTGTATGCGTTCATTACATCCATTAATGAGTAGTCCAAAAATGATCCCTTTGGCCCCATATAGAGCTGCTTCCCGATCTTCACTTAAATCTATTAAAAAATAAAAATATTGCACTGATTCTTCTCAAATTTTGTTTGTATATATTTTCGCAAAATACAAGAGACTTTACCAACCATGGTCAGGATCGGTCCATTTTTGGACCTAGTCCCCATATAGATATATCATCCGATATGAACTTTTTCATATCTGCAGCCAAAAAAATTAATAAAAATCCCACTCAAATTTGGTTTTTGCTTATTTTCTATGTCCAGTTAGTTGGGCCTAGGAGATACGGTTTCTAAACGCATGGTATAGGGTATCGTATAGTCGGTCTAGACCGACTATAATTTTCTTACTTGTTTCATTTTCTTTTGCTTTTAAGCACACTGCCAAAATGGCGACAAGTGTATCGTCCGCTACCGACATGATGTTTACAGCACAAAATCAAAAACCAAATGAATGATTGAAGTGCTATGCAGTACCGTGTATGTTCAAAGCTTCATGCACACATACACCGTCCAACCAGTCCAGACACACACTAGCGACATCTACATTTTTGTTTGTGAACTACAGAAATTTTCATAATATTTTTACAACCACTTTCAGATGAAACAACTATATTAATATAATATGCTGTCACCCTTATACAGGTTGTATATTTTTTTTATTATGTATTTCTGCTTATTCATTGTCACAAATTGAAATTTCTGTGGGCAAATTAACGCGTTCTTATTGCATTAAATTGTATTATAAATTGAAATAAGTGTGTTAAATAAGATTTACATTATAACTGATATTTGCTGACAAAATAATAATGTAATTAAAGTGAGTGTGTTTAACATAACACATTACAGTAAATAAATTTATAGAAAAAATATAGTATTCCAGGTAATTTCATTAAAACTCGAAATATAAATAAAATATATTGGAAATAAATAAAACTAATTTTTATTTCTCGTTTAGATAAATCTGTTGCCGATTGCGTTGAAACCTTATTTGGAGTATAGCATATGATGCTAAAGAAGCTAGTGAACCTAGTAGTACTTTTCCTGACTGTTGTTACTGTTTATGGCTCTTAGACTTTGTCCAAATCTCCACTGCTACACTACACCCAATGGTGAAGAAGCGCCGGGTTATACGAAATTTGAAATATAAATTCCGCGGCAGATCGTACTTGTTGCAAGCCATTATTTATGCCTCATAATCCCAATAGGTTGTGTTTAGAATTGTGGGTGATGCTGTATTGGATTATTTGATAAGGCTTTTGTATGAAGACCCTAGGCAACATTCACCTGGAGCCTTAACCGATTTGAGATCTGCTTTAGTTAACAATACCGTATTTGCGTAATTAGCTGTAAGGCATGAAAACCGCAAATATTTTAGACACATGTCTCAGGTCGTAACGAAGCTATTGATCCTTTTGTGCGTATTCGTACGAAAAATGGTTATAGTATAAACGAAGAGGTTAATATTATGAATACGTTGAAATACCAAAGGCACTAATTAGGTCATGTTTTCGAGTCTGTTGCAGGTGCGATATTTTTAGACTCGAATATGTCTTTAGATGCTGTGTAGTTGGTTTATAATAATATGATGCGTCCTGAAATTGAACAATTTAGCAATTCGGTGCCAAAATTACAAATAAGGGAACTACTTGGATAAGAACCTGAAACTGCCAAATTTATGTTATTTTTTATGCTTTAACATTTAAATTGTACATGGGATCAAATTTTTAATTTTCAGCAAACCCGAAAAATTAACTGATGGCCGACGTGTTCGTGTTACCGTACAAGTTTTTCGGTAGAAAATATCGGATTGCCAAATGTACTGCTGATAAATGTGCTTTACGTCAGTTGAAGAATTTTTTTTATATTTTAATCTATGTTGTGTAGTTAGATCGAAAAATTAAAACATTTCATTATGTTAAAGTATCAAAAAAGTTTTTCAAATAAACCATTCTTTTGTTTTAGTTTTGAAATAAATGCCCGTAGTTTCGTTTTATTTTTGCATAGATGCAGAGATAATTAAAAATTTACATTAAATTCTAGTTTTAAATTAAAGCAATCAAAAGGAACTAATGTTGTAGTTAGAGGATTAACTTAAGCCATTTGTAGTTTTGGCTTTACTTTCGACTTTTTACGCGTTTTAAGCGATCTATATATTACTTTTCATAAATTGAGCATACATTGTCATCATTTTGGGGACATCATGTTTAAAAACGGTGGAAATCTACAAATACATTTTTTATTTCATCCTTCTCTTATATATTAAAATTTGTTTAAGGATTGATGGGCTTTTGTGGAATATGTAGGTTGCGCTACCATTTCTGCTAATGGTTGGTCGTTCTCTCCTACTAAGATTTATTTGCTTTCGAGCTGTTGAAAATATAATTCACATATTTTATTAAATTAAAAACATAATTCCACTCTGACCATACCGCCAATTGCACCAACTTACATTTTTTCTATTCGTATTGATTTTGTTGCTTCTATTGTTTACTTTTATCAAAATTAAATCCTCCATTAACTTCATTCCAAGGTATATAAGTCCGTCTACTTATAGGAATAAAAAAGTATAAAATTAATGTTTTATTTATGAAGCTAACGGTATCGTACCCAGACAAATTACGAGAAGCACTGACACGCACTCTACATGCAAGTCATAATCAAAAGCAATAATACAATACCACAATTCAACTTGCGAAAAGTTTCGCCACCAGCAACTGGACCAATGGTTAGCTTAGCTATAGTAATTTGTGATTACTTCCTTTCGGCCCTGGGTTGAGTAGTATTGTATGCAATTGTCTTAAAACAAATTTTTACAAGCATCAGCAAAACCCTCCAAAATGTCACTCAAAACCTTAGAATTGGCTTTTGTCTCATCCAACTCCTATTTTAACTCAGCCAACTTTTTATGTTGTTTGCGTTCCTTTTTCGATAAACTCAACAAACGTTGACGATGAGCCTCCAACTTCTTTTGTTTCAATTCATTTTCTTTCTCTGCATCTACATAAACATTTTTTATCTTCAAAGCCCACAAACAAGTTATACATTCCAAGTTGAAATTGTTGTTTTTAGCGTTGATTAAATGATTAACGCGACGTACATATTGTGAAAAGAGTCATGTGAAGCTTTTTATCATTGGCAAACACAAAACGGAAACAATTCTTAATATCATGTTTACTTTCATCATCCTTTCATCATCACCAGCAGCATGTTTACTTTTCGTTGTTTTTGCTTCTTTTCGATTGCAAAAATTTCGAATCTTCACCATCCAGCATGTCGGCTACATTATCCAGCATCTTCATATTGTTCATCATCGTTGTTTTGCTTCTTCCTTCTTGGCCGCCTTTTTTTGTGCCAGCAATAGTAATTTTTGCTTTCTTCCTTCGGCCCTGGCTTGAGTAGTCTTACGTAAAACAAATCACAAGCTATGTGTTTTAATATACACCTTTTGTACATATTTTTATATCAAAACAGATAATACGATATTATTAATGTTTTTTAAATGTTTATCAATACCAAATACTCACTATTTTTTCCATTATTATTGTTTTTTATGCTGGTTACAAACATGTGTAGCTGTTCACTTGCACACATTATATTTTGTATATTTTATTTTTTAATCTCTTTCTCAAAGTTGTTATAGCAATTCTAAGAAAAAAAAGGTAAACAAAGCCATACGGTTCGTGTTTACTTTTTTGACAGCTGTCAAGTTGTCACGACTGTGTTAGGCTGTGCACACATACATGAATTTGACGTCAATTATTTTGACCGTGTATACTGGCCTTAAGTACATACATCTTAACGACAGTCGACAAATCTATTTTTCTATTTATTTGAATTGTAAACGAGTGGAATCTCTGTCAAAATAAGCGAAAAACACAAAAGAGTAGAAAAAAAAACAAATTACTTCGTGTTTGACAGGATGATTTCATGTTTATGTTCAATATCTTTATTTTGTTTACTTATGTTTCTGTTTATTTATTTGAAAATGAAATAATGAATTGAATATGCTATTTAATTTTTTTATTTATATAAAAAACTTTTTTAATAAAAGCAAAATAATTTCACTATTTTATGATTTTTATTTATGTATGACGACATTTCAACCTAAAAATTTAAGTTTTTATCAATTGAATAAACAAAACAAAAATGGTTGTCGTTTAGATAACAACAACAGTTGACTTTAACAATAGCGAATATCGTTTAAAAATTTTACTAATAATTTTGCTATTTTATTTTTTTAACGATTCGACTATCGTTAAAAGAAGTTACTGAATCGCGGTACTGAAAAGCTATTAATTTCTCCTGAATGACAATATTTTTTTTTAAATGTAAACATATTTGGTGTTTTTTTTTTTTGGAATTTCAATTTGTGTTTAACGAATAAAATTTATATATTAAAGATGCAATTGATGTCTTCTAAATTTAAAATTTTTATTTCCGACGTTTTGATATGATTTTCTGAAATTCAATTAATATTTTCTAATTTATAATTGGAAATATTAATTCCAATTTTTAGAATTGATATTTTTTTAAATTTGAATGGAAAATTTAAAAAAGTGCAATTTTGTATTTTTGTGAATAATAAAGCAACATTCACAATGCAAGCGGCAGTTACATTTTTCATGTCATCTCGTTCTCACACACAGAATTTCACATAAGTGCCACTCGTTTTTTTTTACGAAAATGTAACACATTTGTCGCTGAAGTTGGTCTTTTCCTACTCCAGCAACATATTTGTTCGAAAGTAGTTGTTTCCAATTTGTACTAGATAGCACTGTTTTCGAATTTGACATGTAAACTAAGAATTATCAATGAAAATTAAAATTGTTTGTTAAAAAAAATGTCATTTATGTTATAATATTATCTGTACAATATTATAATTATAAATATTTCACATATTTCTACATTTTATTAATATTCAAAATACAACTCTGTCGGTTGCTTTCGAAGAAAACATAAGTTAAAAAACATATGCATTCGAAGAAAACATGTGTTATTGTTGGTTTGTTTTTTGGTCAGCAATTAATATTTGAAAATGAATGAAGCCGAC